>FIZV01026283.1:0-10499 GCA_900050545.1 Trionymus perrisii | reverse complement strand
GGGCGACTTGAAGTTCTGGATTTGGCGACTTCAAATCCGAAACATCTGACAACACTGGACTGTTGTATCATCTATTCGTAGCTTGTTTAATACGAATTTCTCATTTATACATGTAATAAATGATCCGGTGTCGACTATCGCGTTTAGTTTTTCGTTTGCGATCTTTAACGTAATCGGGATTTTAAGCGAAGGGGTACCAGTCGTATTTACAATTTGGTAGTCGGAGATTTCCAAGGAAGAGTTATTTTTTATTATTTTATTTACAATATTAACAATTTCAGAAAAATTCTGCCCTTCCTCTTCCCTGTCTCCATTTGTTGCCGTGGAAACGGTACCCCTATCTAATTGTTTTTTGGCGTTTCTGCCGATTTTTCATCGTTTTTGTTTTTTGAGTCATTGTTTTTCGTATTATTAGCGTTATTATATGGTCGTCGACCATTATAACTACCCTGATTATTGTTGAAACCGCCTCTATTCTCTTGATAACCGTTACCTTGAACATTTTGACTTGAATTTCCACCATTTCCATTTTTATGCCAACAATTGTTCGCGTAGTGGCCAAATTTCCCACAATAATAGCATGTGGGGGTGAAATTATTTTTTAAACCGCCATTATTGTTGTATCCAAAATTTTGCGAATTTTGATTTCTCGGATTTTGATAATTTCGATTATTGTTTTGATTGTTATTCCAGCAGTCACGTCTAATGTGACCCGTTTTCCCGCATCCGAAACATTGGGGTCGATTTCCCGAATTTTGATTATTTACGAAATTTTGATTCTTACTGCGATTTTGGTTATTATTAAAATTGTTGAAGTTACTATTATTTTGTCGTGGTCTAAAATTATTTTGCGATTCATTTTGTACATTAAAAATGTTTTTTGGTTCTTCCGGCTTTTCTTTTGCAATTTTGTCGAGGGTAGCTTTCGTATCTTTGTCATTAATTTGGTCTCGAATGTACAGAGTTTCCTCGTAATTCGCGATGTTTTGCCTCAATTTTTGTTCGGTTGTATTATCGAATAAACCGATTTTTTCAACGAGAGTCGCAGATAACGTTTTTTTAATTTTTTGACATAGTCGTTGTTCACAAATTTCAGGTTCGATTTTTTTCAATAATTTTTTCACAGCCTCGATGTGGCTATCAATGTCGTCGCCACTTTGATAACGCAATTTTTTTACTTTATTTTTTATATGCTGTGCATTTGGAGTGAAACGGGTAGTTAAAAATTTCTTCATTAAATCGTAGGTATTTTGAGTGGTTTTGGCATGATGAAATATATCAAGCGCGTCGTCCTTAAGATAAAATTCGAGCCATATCATTTTGTCATTATCGTTTTCCCATCTATAAAAAGTCGTAATTGCTTCGAATTGTTTAAAAAACCGATTTATGTCTTCATGTTTGTTTCCCGAGAAGGATGGGGTTGGTGGTACGGGTGGTTTTGGGGCCGCCATATCTCTTCGATGGTTATCAAGAAAATTCAAAAATTTACTAAGTATGTCAATACGGGCCAATCGTATTTCTTTTGCTTGTTTTGAGGCTATTTTTTGTTCAGGGGTTTCGTTATCGTTAACGGCGATGTCGATTAAGTTTAAGTTGTTTTCTTCGTTTTCGTCTTCTTCGAGAAGAAGAGTTGTTCTTTCTGTATTTGTATTTTTTTCAAAAATATCCCAATAATTTGCGTTTTTGTATTTTAATTTTTTCTCTTTTAAAAAATTCATAATTAAATTGTGAATTTCTGGGTTTTTTCCTGATTTCAAATATCTTGTGTAAATCGTTTCTAAGATAAACCCTTGTTCTGTGAAAAGTAGGATGAATTCTCGTACGCGTTTTCGTAAAGTATCACGTTGTCGTTAGTTTTTAGTTGGTAAGCCTTGAGTAACGTTTCTAAGTCGGTTTTTTGTAATGCGTAAATCCACGAAGTTGGGGGGGGGGTTCTTTTTGTCATGATTTTTTTTTTCTCGATTTACGTATTTCAGAAATATAACGATTAGAATTATTTGTAAAAATATTTAAAGTAAATCTAGGTTTTAAAAATTTGACTAAAATCGTAATTGTCCAGAAAATAAACAGGAAGTTATTTTTATATTACATAAAGTTATTTAAATTAACTATACCTTTCCCATGTTACGATCGTTCGGTTTGCTTTCCAAATATTTTGCTGGTTGTTCGTTACGATCTGTAAGGAATTCCGCTCTTTACGAGGGACTACGCAGGCGTAACACTACACGAAAACCAATGAGAGATGAACTCGCCCTTGCTCACGTCTGGATACAGAATTTCTACAGGAACTGTTGGATTGCTAGATTTCTTCTTAACGTGTTTCGATGTTTCACTGTTTTGTCCGTGGATCGTTTCTTTACAATAAAATTGAAACCGGCGTGAATGGATTTTTCGTTGGGCGCCAACTGTTAAGGAATGCTTTACCTTCTCACGGAATATAAAAAAATTTGGAACTTTGAAAAACCACAAAACATATATTCTTCCGGTATATGTATATTTCCTCAACCTTACACAAAGATCAATTACACGAACATAAAGATCAATTTTACGAACATTACATAAAGATCAATTTTCCCGAACAAGTTCTCCAATTATAATGAGAACTTTAAAATTACAATATCATATACTTGTTTTTCAACTTTACATAAAGAACAATTTCGTGAGCATTTTTTAAGAGGAAAAAATTAACAAGAGCTTCCAAAGAAGGTTTTCCTTAACATTCACCTTCGTAATTTTTTTTTCAGTCAGAACTCGATGGCCAAGAATTGTCCAGCCGAAGTGGACGATTTTGATTGGTTTTATTTTCCCCTCGATCGGAGTCATGGCCAATAGGATCACGATTTCGAGAGGGGAATAATTGTTTTAATTGTTTTCGGTGAAGTGAAAAAATTTCGCGAGTCAGCATAATTTTTCCACGCGCCGAATAAATTTGTTTCCGTCGATTTTCCCGTTATTTGTTAATTTCGTATCGGATAACATTCAGGGAAATATGGTCGTAACAACTTCCCACCCCTTTGAAAGAAAGCTCGACCCCGAGCTTTTAAATTTTTATTTCATGTTTTCCATCTATTGTTTTTTTTTTCCTCTTTTACAGTTATTAACCTAAAAATACACCATGACATGCAGTGTCGTGCATCATAATATCGTAAATAATATCACCTTAAATATAAGTTTAGTATATTTTTATACACAGCTTAAAGTTTAGTTTCTTTCGTCGGTTTTGGATTTTCGATTTCCAGTTTGTAATTTAATTAAGAGATGTAGGTAAATGACACCGAGCTTACTTTTCAAAAAAAAACCTTTACAATCTATTTATGTTAAAATATAAAGCTAGGACAAACAAAAAAGTTTTTTTATAATGGGGTTGATACATATGAACGTCTTTTGGGTTTTTTAGGTATGTATTTTTTACAGTTTAACATGTAGATTATGTATATTATTGCGATCGAGTTTCCCAGTATTAGAATTGATGCTACCCCTATCCAAATTATTAGTAATGTTTTTTCCCAAAAATACGATTCGAATTTTATTTGTTTTATCCGAAGGTCATTTAATTTATTTTCCAACGTTTCGGTTGAAGTTACAATTCTGAAGTTTCTAGTTGTGGTTTTCCATTTATTATTAAATATTTCTGAAATATTTTTAAAATTTATCGCATTTGGTATGTGGTTATGAACGGACATAGTTTCCATAATTGTCCATTGGATCGGTATTATTTTGTGTATTTCGTAATTATCTTCACTATTTTTACATGGGAAAACTGAGGGAATTAAAATGTTGTTTTTATCATCTTTTAACTCTTGGTAACACGGCAAGTGTAGTTTTGTTGCTCCTTTTTCATTTATTTCTGTGTTTAGGGGGTACGTTTTTTGGTTTTCAATATCGCTTATGAGTAGTTTTTTATTTGCATTCGTTATTATGTACTCATCGTTTTCTATTCTTTTGATTATTGGTTTTTCGTGTCGTGGTTCGCATACGAACGCGCAAATTTTGTTTAGGTTGTCCATTGATTGTCTTTGGAAAATTTCTTTAATACATTGGGGTGATTCCTGGGTATTTCCGTCAAAATAATCTATCATGCATAATCCATTGTCTTTGTTACAGTTTTTTAGTGAGGTTCCCGAGATTATTTTATTTTCGTTTTTTATGATGTTATGTGCTATATATGCTTGTTCTGTATGTATTCTGCATATTTCATCGTGATAAACGAAAGGTATGGGCACGTATTCGTATAGGTTCCATTGTGTGTTTTGAGAGATTATCGGAATTTTTATGATTAGTACAATTTTGGTTTCCGTGATGTGGCAAGTCGTTATACTATGCATGTAATACGTCATTATTTCTTTTGGTTTGATAGCCAAAGTTAATTTTTGTTTTTTCAGTTTTGTTTCTAAATTTTCAAGATCACTTTTCAATTTTTTTGGTTCTAATAAGATTGACGGTATGTTATGGTTTTTGCAATGTTCCAAAATAGAGTGCAGGTGTTCCGAAATTATAAATTTTTGAAAAATTTTAGCGATATTTAGGACCATTTCTTGGGTATGTTGATTTTGATCGAAAAAATCGTGTTCTCTTATAGCGTTATTTGTTTCAACTTGTTTTAGAATTTCTTGAATATTTATAAATCCGTTGTTTACTATCTTGCGAAAAGCTTTCGAGCGTTAGGCTAAAATTAAATAATTCTTTGTGACTTTGTATTAGACCTTCTTTTAAATTTTCGAAATTTTTATCAATTATTTTTTGGTTTTCATAAAGAGGTATCATTTGTTCCCTCGTTATTACGTTGCAACACCACTCGAAAAAGTCCCCTATTAATTGTATTCCTCTTTTTCGTCTATCGTCTTTATCCATTTCTATTTTGTAACTTTTTATGCGTTTGTCAATGTAGATATCTAAATTTTCAAAAAGTTCAGTGATTTTAACGTGTCGTTTACAAAATTCTTCCGTATTTTTTTCATTGCATCTTTCTACGTTAAATTTTTCACGCGGTGAATTTGGTGGGGGAGTGTTAAAAGTTTGTTTATATATTAATGGGTATGTGCGTTCGTACATAATCATTGATCGGATGGGTAGGAAGTCCCCTCCCGCCATAATCTGCGTTTTCACTTCTTCGCCTAGCGTGTTGTGTATGAATATTACAATTGATAGCGTTATCTGTAAAATTACAATTTTAAAAATAGGAGAAAAAAAAATATATAAGGGTCATATTATTTTCTATATCTTAAATATAAAATTTCTTTCTTTGTTAGTATTATATCCACACTTTAATACGTAATCAATATTTACAATCTTAATAACTATAATTTTTTGGGTATGTAGTAATACTTTCCCCACAATTTTCTTTTCTAAATGTTTTGTCCCAAAACCTTTTGAATTTTTGTTTTCAAAAACTGGGTCCTTTATAAAAAAAGAAGGATTTTCCCTCATTTCTTAAAAAAAATTTTAGGTTTTCTTCGTAGTTTTCGTATTTCGTCATGAGTGGACTTAGTTTCTTGTTGTGTAAGGCTATTAAAATGTCGGAGGCGAGGTCGCATTTTATATTGTTATATTTTTCTTCAGGGACTTCTCCCCAAAAGGGAGTTAGTTCAAGTAAATCTCGCTCGATTTGTGGTTGGTAATATGGGTTAATTTGATCAGTTAATTTTCCGAGTTTAAGTTTAGCCAGAACGCTATAAAGTTTGAGCTCTTTTCTAATTTTTTCTTTTTCCACCTTATCCATACATGAAAGGTGCAGGTTTATTATATTTTCCATTTCTGAAAGAGGCTGAGCATTTTTGAAAGATTTCCACGATGAATGTTGTAATTTGAATATTTCTTTTATCCTAAATTTTAAGATTTTGTAATCCATATCGGTGAGAATTGAAAAATTCGAAGGATAAACATAAACGGTATATTTAGATGAATTTGGGATTTTTATTGGGTAATGAATTAGATTTGGGTGCTTAGAAGTTTTTTCGTTTTTTAATTCTCGTGATCGTATGTCTATTAAATATTTTTCGTAGCTTTCGTGAAATAACTTTGAGTATATGTAGAGGTATGATTGCAGGTACACGTAATTGTTAATTTCGCTGTCGGTCAGCATAATTCTATTATTCCATGGTTGTTCATGTATTGCAGATTTTGATGAGTGAGTGAATTCGATCATCGTCATGTGCATGATCTGGGAAATATAAAGGAAGAGAAAAAAAACTAATAAGATTTTTAACTGTATGTAAGAGGTACAACAAAAGAAGAAAAAATAACTTGATGTGGGGTGTAGGATTACAAGTTTCCCATGGATTGAAAAATTAATTATGACATCATACTTTCCTGTGGTCATGTAGATGTGTTTCTTACGTCAAATTAGTTTCTTTTCCTCGTTCGTTAACGGTTGAAGTTTTTCGTTTCGTATGTTTTAATAAGGTGTATTGTATTTGAAAAGCTTTCGGTTCTTCTGTTTTAATAAGGTGTATTGTATTTAAAAAACTTTTGTTTCGTCTGTTTTGATTTTTTGTATAAACTTATTTATTTTTATTTTTATATTTTTAACTAAAAGACTTTGACATGAATAATTATCCCGTCCAATTTCCCGATTTTCCCGATACCCCCCATCCTGTTTTGGGTGATCGTGTTTTCTTAATTGAAGATTTACCCGATAACTTCACGAACTTATATTATAATAATTTTTTCTCCAGTATTGTATTTGATTCCCATTCCCGTTTTGATGTCGCAGAAGTGGAATTTAATGCTGAAACTTTCCCTGGTAATTCTGTAGCGTTTTTCATCCCTTTTCCTCACGTATCTGTCTATTTTTTCGATTTAGATGAGCATGAATACCTATCCCGTATCAGTGAATCTTATAATTTTCGTCTATGTCTAGAGTGTCCTCTGTCTCTTCCTCGTATATCTCGCGTTTATCGTGATAATGGTGATGGCGATGGTAACCTTGATTTTTCCTATGTTGACGGAGAATGGTGTGGGTTTTCCCCTATTCAACCCCTTCCCGATGTTATCCCCAATTTTTTCTCTTATCGATAATTATCGATATTTTGCTATCGTTAGGTAATTTGTGTATTCGCGCGGACATAATATATACTTAGGTACGTTAGGAAGAAGAATAACACTACAGAAAGTGAGTATATGATACCGTGAATCTGTAGGCTTATATTCATTCTCCAATATTCTAAATACCTTTATTTGTTTCTTCAGCCTAACATTTTTATTTGTTTATTTTTCTTCTCTTGCAAAAATCAGGTGAGGGACAGTCACGACGATCAGGGACACATACGTTCGCTTATGTTTAATTACACGCTATCGAAGAGTAAAATATTCGCTTCCGTTGAAAATTCCAGTCTCTTTGCGTCATGAATCGAATGCAGCGAGTGGAAAATTTTCTGACGAAGCAAATCTGTCTACGGCATCTGTGAGAAGTTGAACCTTTATTTATGATTTAATTAAAATATTTGTATTATTGAAACATAGGTAAATCACATGAAAAATATTTCAATCACTATTTTACCAAATTAAAAAACTGCGACTTTGAAGAAAAATAAGTTGAAGTTTATTTTTATAAATCTTTAGTTTTGTTTCAAACTTTCAAAAATCTGTAAACTTTCATTTTCATTTTTCTTTCAAATTCTACATATTTTTTTTCATTTTTCCATCATTAAAAAAATTCAACAATATTATTATTTTTTGAAAATCCATTTTTCCATTAATTTTTTTTTAAAATTATTCTGAAATCTTTTCATTTATCTATTATTTTTTTTTTTGAAGAAATAAATTATTTTGGGCCCGTATCTTCTGTAAACCACGTACTTGTTCAAGTATTGTGGTACCCGCAAAATCACCAGTGACGACCAAATGGCAATTGTCAAATTTCCTAAATTAACGAAGAGTAACGGGTGTCTGTGTGAGTACCTTTGCCAGTTGTGTACATGCTCTTCGATTCTCGAACCTGAGTAAGTATCGGTAAATATATTTTTTTAAATAATTTGAACAAGTCTCCGGTCGGAACAAATGCACGCTATCGCGATACAACAAGATGATCTTCGTTAATATATAAGGGTATCTTGCGCTATTTGGGGGAATGTCTACGCGAAAAGCGCATCACGTCGACGCGCGTTAAACAGATTCTCTGCGCACTTAATCCGATTAGTATCTTTATGCAGAGTGTGCGTAAATCTCACACAGCCTTTTGTTACAAAATTTTCACATACCGTAAGAAAAATTAAATTAATTGACCAAACAGGTATGAATACTATTTCAATCTCTGCTTGATTTGTTGAGTAAATTTTTTCATAGGGTTCATTTCAATTAATACTTGGAATGATCATTTTGATGTGGAAGTGGGCGATGTTGTTGTTTTAAATATTTTAAAAATTACGCAATATGCAGGCGGCGTAGAAGGGACTGTCGATAACAAATTTTCTTTAGTTTCTATAAATCTAGATAATAATGTTGCGTTGGAATTAAAGAAATGGTAATTCAAATTTTTCTTATAGGTAGTTAGTAGTTACATTTTTTTCATTTTTTTTTATTATAGGTATCAAGCTAATGGATGTTGTGATTCAAATTTACAAGATTTTTCATCAGGAGTACAATTGAAAGAAACGTGTATCGATAACGAACTACTCCTGAATCAGGCGAAACGAGAATTGGAAGAAGTCATTGAAAAGGAAAACGAAATCAAAATTTAAAAAAAATAGATTAGAATTAGAAATTAATCGTTCGAGTTAGGTTACTTTTCGCACAATAAGGAAGAATTTCAGCCATGGAAATTATCCCTTTAACAAGTTAGGTGTATTTTTGGAAAAAAATTGCGAAACCACTTTTCATGCCTGCGTACAGCCACGTATCGAATTTCGTAATTTTGTATTCATTTTTTCAAATTTTCATCCTGGCAAATCTTCGATATTTCTAATGTTATATTTGTTTCCATCGCGTTTTCAGATGCAAGAAAAGATTGGAAAAAAACAAAGCCATTCTACCCCTCCCAGGAGCGAGTGTGGAGAAGATCAAAAGAATCAGATTAGAAACACCAGTAATCGTAGAGATGGAACCTTTAGAAGACCTTAGTTATTTATTCGGTATGTAAAATTTTTTTGCTGTATTCTTCAGTGAAACGGGTCCCAACTTTCATACTAAAAGTCTTATGTTGTAGCACGCTTGCGTCACGTGGGGCAGCGTGACACGTTTCACGCCGCAGTTTTTTTGCAGTTATCTCGATAAATAACCATTTTTTTGAAAAAATAGTCATTAAGAAATATGTTCCTTATGTAATTAATATGCGTGTGGTCGGGCGATTTTTCCGCTCAAATGTTGACGAAAAATGTTTTTACAAAGTGTAACGTACTCAGCTGACCTCTTTCTAACGCTTCTAAGGTCTGAACTTTTTGTTTTTTGATTTTTGGAATTTTCAAAATTTGGATTTTTGAAATCCCCTCCCCCTTGTAAAAAAAGCCCCAAATTTTTCGAAAAAAATTGCGAAATCACTTTTTATGCCTGCGTAGACATACGTACCGAATTTCGTAATTTTGTATTCTTTTTTTTCAAAGTTTAGTTCGGAAGAATCTTCGATATTTCGTAAGGTAATATTTTGAAATTCAAAGATATGAAAATTTGCAAAAAAAATAAAAAAAACAATTTTGTTTGCTCAATTGTCTGAAAACAATGTCTTTAGTGTGAAGAAATTTTGAAATCATTTTTTTTGTTAAATTTTGACGAGAAAATCGAGCCGACCACTCGCCAACCAAATTCAAAATGCGTGTGATCGGAAAGTGACCGGGCGATTTTTCCGCTCAAATTTTGATGTAAAATTTTTTTACAAAGTGTGACGTACTCAGGTGATCATTTTTCAACGATGCAAGGGTATGAATTTTTATTTTTTTCGTTTTTGGCAATTTTCAAAATTTTTGATTTTTCAAACCCCCTCCCCCATGTGAAAAAGCTCCAAATTTTTTGAAAAAAATCGCGAAATCACTTTTCATGCCTGCGTACACACATAATTTTTTCAAAAAAGTTATTTTAACGTTGCAATTTTGTCTTCTTTTTTGCAGCTCCGCCATCATCTGCACCGCCGACGCCGTCAACGACGCCGTCAACTGCACCCTCGACGCCGTCAACTGCACCGCCGACGTCGTCAACTGCACCGCCGACGCCGTCAACTGCACCCCCGACGCCGTCAACTGCTACGTTAACTTCTTCTGCGCTGACACCGTCGACGTCGTCAACGCCGAAGCTGTCATGTTTTCTCACGCCGCCGCCGTCAATAACTAAATCCGACCAAAAGTCCTTCCACGGAGAGCGCGGAAACCGTTGCCTAAGCCTAATTCTTACTCCTGAGTCGTCAACATCAACAGTGCATCCCCCCAGACGTCTGTGCGAAATTCCTACTTTCAGTCAAATTTTAAACCAAAGTCCACCGTCGGAATCGTCGGACCAAAGTCCATCGTCGGAATCGTCGAACCAAAGTCCACCGTCGGAATCGTCGGACCAAAGTCCACCGTCGGAATCGTCGA
>FIZV01026239.1:0-12756 GCA_900050545.1 Trionymus perrisii | reverse complement strand
AGTTGAAATGAAAAATTTTCCTATAAACAAAACTTTAAAAAATATATTTTAATTTTTTTTTTTTTTAAATTTAACTCTATAAAATTTTAAGAAATTGTTTTTAGAGGAGTACTGGGAAAAATTATTTTTTGAAAATAATTTGATTTCGAGTCGAAAATACATAGTACCTGGGTATAAAAAATTCAAGAAATTTGATTTATTTTTGTTGCGAGAGTTGAAAATTTTTACATTTGATGGATTGAAAAAAAAATGTTACTTCGTGTAGATTTTTTCCCCATTTTTAATATTTTTTCGTCACTTGAATATTCCATTTTTACTATTTTATACCTATATTTTTTTCAGTTCGAAAAACATTCAAACAAATGACAGATGATCCGCGATTTGCCCCATAAAAAAGCTTTATTTAAGCCTAAATTTAAATATGAAAGAAACGCAAAGAATGACTTCCCTAGTACGTCTACGTACATAAAACGAGTTTCTATCTTGATAAATTCCAAGCCTCAAATAAGTGGAAATTTCACCAGAGAATTACCTTTGCAAGCCACCCTTCTACAGAAAGCACATCTTTTTACGTATTTCCTGCCAAAGACCTAGTAAAAATAGACGAGGAAGCTCATAAAAAAACGTTACCATTTCGTAAATTCGAATAAATTTTATATTCATTATTATCAATAAATTTCCTCGTTACATATACCGCGTCGAATAAATCTCTTAGTCGGCTCCGTTTCGTTTTTACCTTCCTGCGATGCGTTTCTGCCTTCATCGTTGCACATTTTATGTGCAAAATGTAGCAGTCTCGTAAAAAAAAGCTCGAGTATGTAGCAGGAGAGGATACAGAGTACGAAGCCTGCTAACGAGACGATCTATAATATCTAGGAAGTTAAACCAACAGCCCGTGAACAACTTCGGGTTTATATCGCGTATTAAATAATGTTTATCAAAATAATTAATTTAATTTTACAATTCTGTTGTGTTGGATGTGGAGAGAAGTGGCAGCGTGTGCAGGTAAAATAATTAGATACAACGAGGCTGATTTGTATAAACACGATTAAGTTAAATACCATCGCCATAGCCACCGGCTCGGAGGCAACCGATTTAGAAGATTAATTGCTTCTGTGCGTGGCTTTGGATGTACACATCGAGTTGCAAGGATGCAATTATTCGGATATATTTAGATTTAGGTAATTAATATTCGTATTCGGCGTTGATCGTGATAGGGTGGTTTCTGGTTTGTAAAAAAAAAAAAAATGAAAAAAAATGAAAAATGAAAAAAGGTGGAAAAGTTTTCCTGTATAATTTTTTTCCACATGAAGAGAGAAAGTAAATAGGTACGAATTTTTTTTGAGTGAAAATAGTGTAAAATATGGATTTATGAATGAATAACTTTGGATTCGCCAAGACAAACGTAAGAGTAATTAAGAAGGAATTTAATGAATATGATATAATGGACGTTTGTTCCATTCGAGTTGGCTTATGCTATAGCTCTGTATATTTTTTTGAATTCCGACGCAGCTCTTTTTTTAATTATGTAAAATAAAAACAGCGTCAGGTCGCTGACCAAATGAAACCAAGTAATCGAGATGCCTAATCGGGTTTCCATTTGATATGGTAAATGGCATTCGGTGTAACAAATTACCGAAGATAGGAGACGAGGTCATGTACGCGAACTCTTTAGTAGACCGAACCGAATTACGATTCACGTTTCAACCCTGTTTTATAAAATATAGTACGAACATTAAGATTACACGGGTTGAAGATTGCTTCAAATTAGAGAAAATATGTATTACGATAAGAACTCGGCTTTATAATGATCAGAATACCAGAGAGAGATGACCAATTGTCCATAGAGAAACAGACGTCTCCCAGTTCGATGGAATGCAATTTGGAGAATTATTGTTGCGAAATACGCAAAACGTATGTAGATATGACCAGCACTTGGCAACGTTTAAAGCAGTAGTTTTTATATGTGCATGTGTGGTCTTATATTATGTATTATTATGTAATTGCGGCGTACGAGCAGGTTACAATGTTGTATGGAAATGCTGGAGAAGGAAAGTGGTTCGAGTGGTCCATTGTTCTCGATGAAGACCTCGAACTATCTCAGGCGCTTTGAGATTCGTTTCCGATAACGAGTAATTATTTGTGGTGCTATTCGGCGCTAAGATATACTGTATACGATGATTCCGCACCGAGAATTCGGATCTATTAACCTTGAATTGAGCACGAGGCTTGAATTATGGCTCTATGGTTTCATTGACGAGAAGGATATTCTACGTTTGAGATGGTCCATTGATAATTTTATGTGTTATAGTTTCTGGTCAGTGCCGGATTGAAATATTTATCGTTCTAAGGCAGGAAAATGGATGAAATTATGTAGTACAAGAATATACCCAATTTGCCTTCGAGGAGCAATTTTTTTTTGTTTGTGGTTTGAATGAGATTTTTAAAAAATCTGTAATTTTATAAAATTTTATAAAATTTGAATTTGAAAAAATTTAAGAAGTTTTCTCACAATAACAAGTTTTTTTTGAATCTATACCTAAGAAGGGATCTCGAACGAAATTTGGATGTTCGGAAAAGGTCATATGCGAAAACCATCGAAACCAAAATTTTAGCTGTTCAATTTCATTTTTTGATTTTTGGCGAATTTTTAAAAATTCAAAATTGAACTTTTTTTCTCCAAAAAAGTAAAATTTTTGAAAAAGAGTAATTCTTTACCAGAATTATTTAAAATTGATTTCCTAATTAATATTGACCTCTCGAATCCGAATTTCGCAATTTCCGGTCGTTCTGGAGCCTCCAGCGAGATATCGGTTTTCTCCAGTAACTTTAAATAATTTCAGAAAGGGGTTGAATTAAAATTGGGCGTCTGAAAATTGGGTTTTTCTATTATTCTCGAGTACGTCAACCGAATATCCTACTTCTCCAGGATATTTCAAAGTTACTGGAGAAAATTGATATCTCGCTGGAGGCTCCAGAATGGCTAGAAATTGCGAAATTCGGATTGGAGAGGTCAGCATTAGTTGGGAAATAATATTTCAATAATTTTGATAAAGAGTTCCTCTTTTTCAAAAATTTCACATTTTTGGCGAAGAAGAGTTGATTTTGAATTTCAAAAATTCGCCTAAAATCTAAAAATGAAATTGAGCAGCTAAAATTTTGGTTCTTGGGGTTTTTGGACATGTTCTTTTCAAATATCCAAGTTTCGTTAGATTCCACGCAGGCGAGTACAATAGGTTCCCTTAGTCTGAATAAAATATAAAATTTTCAAATGTTATTTTTCCAATTTTTCAAAAATTTAAGAAATAGAGAAAATTCTTTGAACACGAATTTTTGAAAAATTTTAATTTAATAAAATGGAAATAATTTTAAATTGACATTTTAGCTGATTTTTATTCAGTATGACAGAGATCAGCTATTAAATTTCATACGACGTGACGTGACGGTGGAAGTTGATCGATAAAATTTTCAAAATTTGTCAAAATTATAAAATTTGTAAAAAATTATTACCTATCTAATTTTTTAAAAATTGATAAATTTTTTCAAAAAAAAGTATAAAAATTTTGTACAGTTTGATTGAAACTTAAATTGAATTTTTTTCAAATTTTCAAAATTTCTCAATTTTTTTTGAAAATGATAAAATTGATAAAATTGAAAAAATTATATATTGGATTTTTTTTCAATTTTAACTAAAATGAAAAACTTGAAAATATCATAAAATTAACTAAATTTTAGAACCAGAAGTAGTTTTAGAATTGAATAAATTTTCAAAACAATAAAATTTTTAAAAATTAATGAAATTTGCAAAATTATTCATCAAATTTTAAAAATTTGAAGATTTGTAGAATTAAAATTATAAAAATTGACAAATCAGATAAACAAACAATACCTATTTAAAATTTTGAAACTGGGATCATTTTTCAAATTGGCACAATTTTCAAATTTTCCGAGAAATGTTTGAATTTTTGTTGAAGAAAAAATACAATCTTTTGGAGCAAAATTTTTATCGCAAAATATTTAAAAAATTACAATTTTTTGGAAAACAATTTTTGTTGCAGAATAATAATATAAAGAAAAATAGTTTCTCTGGCCTGGAAATTTTTTCAATTTTTTGTAGCAGAAATATTTTTTATTTTTTTTTTAATCTCTAAATTTTCTTAGAGAAAAAAATCTCTGAAATTTTTGTAAAGAAGTTTTTTCAATTTTTTTTTGGAGAATTTGGAGAAATATTTTTTTAAATTTTTGAACAAATGGAAGATTGAGATTTTTTACCAATTTATCTGAAAATATCTGCCAATTGAAGAAACCCTTTCTGTTCGAAAAAAATTCAAAATTCTCAATTTTTTTCATAGTTAATTTTTTCAGAGAGAAAAATCGCTTTACTTTTTTGAGAGAAAAAATTCTCTATTGAAAAAAAAACCCAATTTTTGTTTTTTCATTCAGATTTACAATAGGACCTTAATAAAGGCCATTTATCTTCATTCATACAAATCTCACGATAAAATTAATATACGAGAATTTTATCATCGATATGGATACCATCGATTCTGATTCCATTCTCAAGAATCACTTCGACACATTTCAACAACTCCGCTTCGCCCAGCTCATTCGCTCCCATCGTTTAATCTCGATCCATCATCATAGAAGCCGACAAATGTCGACTTAATTACGTCATAACGGTCATCTGGAAAGATGAGCCTTCTCAATGATAACGAGTAGCTAATCGGGGTCGTTTCGAGCCCGGCGGATGTCATGAAAATTCGCCATTCGACGACATTTAAAAAGTTAAACGCTCATGCACCGCACGAAGATAAGACCTTCGCGATGTTAAAACGAAGCCGATGAACCGCTGCCGGCACACCCACAATTATCAATCTACATCCACACCTTTCACCTGTGGAAGAGCTAATATCTGATGATCTATTACTGCATCATCCAGTTATTAAAATTTCGTACCGTACAATGTAGGCAGAGACGCGCTATATCGTAGGTGTGTTCGTAGTTTGTACCAATTTACAAGATTTTCAAAATATTTATTCGCCACCCGTTGGCTATATTAATGATTATAATTGACGATGATGTTTATTGAGTACTTATACGAACGAATATGGATGAAAGATGCACCTTGTTATACAGCTTTACGTTTAAGGTTAAACGGCATCGAGGTTAATGTGCAACTGCAAACCAGTTCAACCCTTAAACTTTAACGTTTGGCAATGAGGTTCTAGTTTAATATCACGACCAGCAATGGACCCATATCAGTGGGATATTCTCTATCTCACATATGACAAATATTTTCTGAATTTATTAACTCTTCCACAACCACATCGCATGTGACAGGTCAATATTCTAGCTCGAGATATATACATGTCCACATATCAAGCGATTTCGTAACTCTTGCTCGTTTCTAAACAAATCAAAAAGCACTCAAGCGTGAAAAAGCACATAATATTCACGTTTGAAAGGGCAACTTAGCACTTCTAATGGTAGGTACATTCCACAACCCACAAGTCGAATCTACAACTTGAATAGAACCTAAGCCAACAATGAACGGTGTAGTTTTTTTCTTACTCCACAAAACTGGAAATTATTTAATCCATTTTTTATTCTAAAAAAATTGAGAATTTTTTTCTCCAAAAAGTATAGAAATTCTTTCATTTCAAAACTAAGTAGGTACCTATTTATAAATTTTATTACTTCTAAAAAAAAAAAAAAAACAAGTTATTTTTTATTCCAATAAAATCCTATTTTTTTTCTTTACACGAATTGAGACAAAAATTCGTTTTTTTTTTTTTTTTTTAAATTTAGACTTTAAAAAAAAGAAATTGAAGCTTTTTTTATTAGTGTTTTTTTCCAAAAAAAAAAAAAAAAAAAAAAAAAATGAAAGAAATTGAGATTTTTTTGTCAAAACTGACAGACTTTTCACCAAAAATAAAAGATTTTCTTGCTTCAAAAATCAAGATTTTTTTCCCAGAAAAAATTGAAAGATTTTTTTCCAAGACAATTGAGGAATTTTCATAATTATTTTTTTAGTTTAAAAAAAATGATAAAATTTTCATTAAGTAGAGCTTTTAAATTCCATTTTTTGCGAAATATTGGAAAATACAGGTTTTGAAACCTTGGAAATTTCAATTAAAATTGAAAAATTGATGTGTATTTCAATTTTCAAACGAATACATCGAAAAAGTTGAAATTAAAAAATCACGTGAAACTGTGATTTTTGAAAAAAGCACCGAGCTATGTGTATTTTCCCCATCTACCTTCCCAATTCTGTTGTCATAGTTCTACGACGTGACGTTTGAAAAAAAATTCACAAGTTTGCTCGAAAATTCGAAAGAGCTTAAATAGCTCGCAGATAATACTTGCTCGACTTATAATATCATATCCATACTGCATTCTACGAACAATACCCTTTCATCATTCGTGCCATAATGCTCACGCTCAATTGCAACACAATGGCTATAGCAAATAAGATGGAGTCACGCCGTTAAAAAACCAACAAATATCCGGATATCGATCTTATTCTTAATTGCCATCATAGCGATCAAAAATTTGCAAACAATCAGTTAGAAAATGTTAATCATTCTTGGGTTATATAATCGATTTAGAAGAAAAAATCCCATATAAAGAGGTGCATCTGCGAGACCACAACAACGTGGGTCGTATGAAATAGCAAATCGTGAGTTTTTTGAACTGCAAATTTTCGACGCTCGGGTTAGCTTTTGTATCGATTCTACGGAATGAATGTATGGTTTGTTTGTGAAATAGTCGAATGAATCTATGGGTAACCCACTTTTACTACATATTATACTTATTTACATATTTTAACAAATTTTCTATACCTACTATAAGTGCTAAAACCAGAATGCTCGTTAGGATGATTGTAATACCAAGTGGGATGTGGATTACTTCAGTGCTCACTACTCGGTAAATTATAAGTAGCTTTTGGATAGCCTTGGAATGAGACGCTTTTATGGGACAGTTTTAGGTTTAATATTCAAATTTTTACAATATGTTGACTTATTTGTTAATTTGTATGTTTGATTTGATTGCTAGGTCTAGGTACGTGTTTTTTTCTGTTTTAGTCACGTCTTAATCGAGTTATTGATAATTTATCACGACTTATTCTTGCGAATACCTAATTATTGTTTTCATGAGGGATCACAAAAAATGGTAATTTTTTCTGCAAAAAGATTTAAAATTTATTATACTTAGTCTATGTCTGAAGTCCAATTCGTTAATTATCATTTGCGAATCCTAAATAGGCATGTTATTTATGACTGATGATATCTTCCTGCCCTTCATAATTTTTGTTGTGATTTTATTCTATTTGTAAGTAGGTATAGGTACCTGCATGTTTGTTTTGTTTTGTTTGAAAAAATTATATAATTATTGTAATTGCTCTGTCAAATTTAGAACGTAATAGGAAGTTTCCCAACGAATTGGTTCGATGAGTTGTGAGAAATGAAGATCAACTAGGAAAACATTGCAAGCAATTGAAAAATGAAGAAAATCAATTTAGAAGCTGAAAAAATGGAGAATTGAAAAAAAATTGACTATTCAATTGGAAATGGGTAAGTACTAAGTACACAACTCCCCATGCACCATAAATAACCCATTCACAGGCCTGTACAGAGAGGGGGAAAGGGGGTGTTTTCCCCCGGGCCCGAGTTTTTCTGGAGGGTACACCAAGGTCCCACCAGTGCTAAAAAAATCTGGTTTTACGTAATTTTGTTTGATTTTACTTTTTTAGCTCTTCTTACATTTTTTCCCTCCAGGGCTCGGATTTCCTCTGCACGGCCCTGATTTTATAGGTAACTCTTGAAGCTAGAATATTTTGATGCTTGCTTCATTGATGTTGTGTTATGTTACAGAAGTAATCAAGGTATACGACGGCGATCTGTCCTACAAACGTAAAATATTTCGAACCATAACAGTCTCCAGATTAGCATCATCGGAACATATTCTGAATACAGCATTGGAAGCATTTCATATTGCAAGAAACCCAGGTAAAAGCTCCTGCGAATCCTTATGGCTCATATTACCACAGATAGGATTTCATTCGAACATCGTTTCTAAACGTAATATTACGTTCCAGCTGCATTTTACTTAACTGATATTTATTCGGAAGACGAAGCTCGATTAACGGATCCTTCACCAGTAATGTCTTTATTTCGTAAAGAAGGCAGAAGACCAGCGGTTTATTTAAGATTTAAGTAAGTTCAATTTCAAATTGATCTGGCGTTTGAAAAAATTCTCGCAAGAATACTTCATGTGAATCGGTTGCCTATCTTTGAATATGAAGGCGCTACAAAGGTGTAAAAATTGGTAATTTCTAAAGCAAAATTGATTGGCAACACTGCATTTAAAATTTTCTCCAACACTGGCTGTTGATAGCACGTTCTAACCATAATGCAATATTTATCTTTGAAATTGAGGGAGTTATTTCTAAAAATTAAGCTGGGGTTAGATTTCTTTAAGATCTTCCTTTTGCGAGAGTGCGCCTCTTTTTCCAAAAAATCTCCCAATCTCTGTAGTCTGTACCCAAGGCCTCAATTGGAAAAATTTTCACACCAAAGTTATACAGAGTGTTCCGCAACCAGTGAACCTCCTTCAACCCAGCAATGCTGCTACTCAAACTACACATATGTATGCATGTTTGCCGATCCTCGGATTTGAAGGGTTAAATTTATGGGCTTGAAAGTTGCACTCCGCTGCGTTGGATAGCAAAATATCATAATTTTGTATTTTTCCTATTGACATATTATTTTTTTAATTTTTCTGGATGAATAAAGTTCGAGCTTTCCAATGGCGCAGACCCCGCACCTCTATCCCTATTGGTTAGAAATTTATTAGCGTGTTATTTCCAGAAACCCAGCGAGAAAAATTAATTTTTTTCATTTTTTCAAATTAAAAAAATTATAATTTTGCAAATAATTAAGTAAGGGAGGGGGTGAGACTTGCACCATTGAAAAGCTCGAACTTTACTCTTCCAAAAATTTGATTGAAAGCTTTGTGTTGATGAAACAAAAATTTTGAAATTTTCAGAAAAAAATAAAACATTTTATGACAACCTACAAATATTGGACGTATTTTTGGAGATTCGTCGAATATTTATCAATTTTTCGAAATAATACCATTTTACAATGGATTTTTTTTTAAATTTTTAAATGTCTCGAATTTTCTAATTTCTGAAAAGCCTTCATTTTTTAGATTCTTCGATTTTTCTCTGTTCCCTAATTTTTTCCTTTTTAAAATTTTTTTAATATTCATTTTTTTTTTTACTTTCCTAAGCTATTACTAACTTTTTTCAATCTCTCAAAATTTCAATTTTTTTGTATTTTCAAGATTTTTTAATTTTTCAACTTTATAAAATTATTTAAGTTTCCAAAATTGTTGGATTTTTTTTTAATTTTTATATTTTTGCTTACTATTTTCTAATTTTTCAAAAGTTCAATGTTTTGGAATTTTGTAAAGTTTTTGGAAATTTAAATTTTCAAAAAATCTCATTTTTCAGATTTAAAAGTTTTTAATTACCTACTTATTCAAGTATTAAAATTTTTCACTCCGATGAAGAAAACACGAATTTTTAAATGCCATTAGGTAATTTTTTTACGGTAATAAACTTGTTTATTGAAAGTTTTAATTTCCTAAATATTCCTAAGGAAGTTCAAAAAAAAAACACAAAAAAACAGAAAGTTTACTTTCTGTGGGCACCCAAGGTGATTTTCGTACACATTATGTAAAATTGGAAGTGGTAGAGGGTTTCAATCGAAATTTTTGTAATGACCAAAATTACTGCAAAGATCTCAATCTCAATCCCAATCTACAACTTTTGTTTGAAAACTTTTTCAATTGGGACCTTAGGAAGGGATATAAAGAATTTCTAAAGAGAATGAATTGTAAAAGGGAGGAGTCCAATTGAAATGTTTGTAATAACCATAATTATTCCAATAATCTCAATCTACAACGTTTGCTCGAAAATTATTTCAACTGGGGCCTTGGATGTAGAGATAGGAAGATTCTAGGGAAATGTGGCTGGACCCCCGAGATAAGAGACCCTCAGAAAAGTAGAACCTCAGCCATTTTTTAAGTAAAATAATATTTCCTAGATTACAAATTATAGGTACAAATAAAATCTTTTTAACCTTTCGATCATTACGAGAATCAAATATGTAATTCTCAAGTACCTGCAGTATTTAATTGCGATATTTACACATTTGTTTAGGGATCGGGATAATACCATAGGTGAAGTACGAATTTATTCCGGAAAATTGCAAACCAACAAACCATACTGTATTGCGACCGTAGACGATAAAACAACCGTTACGGATTTGATTAAAAAAGCATTATTCGAATTCGGTTTAGAAAATGCTCATTTCAGTAATTACAGACTTTGCGAAGTTTTACTCGACAGAGGAGGTATGTATACTCACTCTAATACTCATCCTCGCCCTCTGTACTCTCCTACAAAACGTAACTATAATAAAATTGAATTTTCCACCCTTTCGTGTTGCAGTGACAGAACGTGTTTTAGAACAAAACGAACAACCTTGGCAAATAATGAAACAAATAGGCAGAGAATCTATTTACAGGATGCATCTGATGAGATTTTATTTGCAATTGAAACAAGATCCACATGGAACCACCGTCGCCCTATTTGTTGGGAATTTACCTAAAAATTATTCCGAACGTAATTACGAAACTTTTCTCACAGAACTATTAGGAAAAGGTAAGTTGAAAAAAATGGCTTATTTTAGTACAGGTTCCAGAAGACTAGGTTCCTAAACCCATCCTATAGTATGTTTTATTCGATACTCTTTTTTTGTCGCTGTCTTGCTTCATTTGTTGAATTCTTCTTTTCAGAGAGCAAATTCTGTAGCATAGGACCTATTTATTACGAATTCGGATCGTTGGTTATTACATTCGATGATTCAAAAAAGGCTGTTTCCGCATTTTATAAATTAAGAGAAGAAAAATACGATAATAAACCGTTATTAGGTGAGTTATTGATATTTTAGGTGATTATTATTTTTTTTGCTCGGTAAAATTGGTACAAGCTACTTTTGTCGTCCTACCAGACGAAAATAGGGTTTACTTTGACGAAATGTACAAAAATATGTCTCGAAGGATTTATTTTTAACAAAGAACGCATCCTTACTACGTATTTTTATTCTAGATTTTGTACGCATCTATATTTTAATATAATTTCTTAAATCGTTTAAGGGCTTTATAGTATCAACTTACGTTTGTACGAATATTACTTAGTAATAGGGAATGATAGAGTATTTTCTTATACGTTCAAAATTATACTTCAGTGCTTGGATTTATAATTTTTATATTTTTCTTATATTATGTATTTTTAAAATTTCAGAGGATTTTTAAAAAGTATAAAATTATTTTCTAACGATACAAAGTACCTAAATATTAAAAAAAAAATCGAAATACTTTCATTAGGTATTATTTTACTTATCTACTCGTAGTTTTTCAAAAGTACTGCTGTTTTTCACCGAAAAATAAATAAAATATTGTTATCTGATTTAATTTTAGACAACTTATCTATTTTATCCTCGTTTAATTTTTTTTTCAACGTATCTATTTTCAGTTATGTTATTACCGAGCATAGAACCATTAATGATACCATCCGGTGTGAAACCATTATTAGTCTTTGTAAACGTACAATCTGGAGGATGCCAAGGTTTAGAGCTTATCACTCGTTTTAGAAAAGTGCTTAATCCTTATCAAGTTTTTAATTTAGTAAATGGAGGACCGTTACCAGGGTAAGAGCAGTCGATTAGTATTCCCGAACGGGTAGTAAATATAATCGAAATTTATCGTCGTGCTGTATTAACTTTTCATGACGATAATTCAACCTTATTATAGATTATACGTCTTCCGACATATTCAAGATTACCGAATTTTAGTTTGCGGCGGAGATGGTACCGTCGGATGGGTGCTGCAGTGTTTGGACAACGTTGGTCAGGACAGCGAGTGCTCGTCTCCTCCTTGCGGTATTGTTCCATTAGGCACTGGTGAGTTGATCGCCTTTGATTTGTAGGTGTTGCAATTTTAAGACTATTGCCTTCGATAGAAATTTAAAAAAAAAAAATCAAAGAAACTAATACGAAAAATTGATGGATTTTTCTATATAAATAAGAGATTTTTTCTAAAAATATTTCAGGAATATTTAATGTTTTTTTCCCCTCAAAAATGTATTTATTTATTTTTCTTCAAAAAAAAATTGATTTTTTTTTGAAGAAAAAAAATAAAAATAAAAATACGATTGCCTACTCGTATTTTTTTCTTTAAAAAATTGTCCAAAAAATTGAGAAGTTTTTGTACTTCTCCAAAAATTATAGTTTTCTAAAAATTGAAAATTTTTTAAACTCAAAATATTAAAAGATTTTTTTGCTACAGAAAAATTGAGAAATTCTTCTCCAACAGAATTGAATGACCTTTTTTTTTTAAATAAAAATTAAAACATATTTTTCATGAAAACTGAGACAAAGAATTAGGTATAATTTGTTTTCTGAAAATAAGAGATTTTTTTCTCCAAAAATGGAAATCTTTCATCCACCAAAAAGTAAAAGGTTTTTACTGTAAAAAATTGAGAAGTTTTTTCAGGGCTGCGAAAACGGAAACAGAACGGAAACGGGAAACGTAACGAAACAAAAAAATTTCGGAATTTGGCAACGAAACGAAACGAAACGAAACAAATAACGTAACGAATCAATTTTGGAAACGTTTCGTTTCCTA
>FIZV01026224.1:0-11288 GCA_900050545.1 Trionymus perrisii | reverse complement strand
CAAGATACGAAAATTTTGCCAAATTTTTTCTTGAAAAAGTCATCGCTACTCATGACTATCCCTTAGAACCGTTTATAAACCCTTTTCACCCCGATTATGCGAGTTTTATACAAATTTTACCCAAAAATAGCGTATTTCTTGAACTTTTCCCCCTTTTGATCCAGTCTGCCGAGCCTTTGGCGACACTTAGGGGTCGGCAGACCTACATATTCGGATTCAGCGCGAAAAATGCTATAATTTGGCACCAATTAGAACCATCAGTTCTCTGGGTGCAAAGTTCATGAAAATTGTGAACTTTCGAGCTTTCGCTGTGCTTAAAAGCAGCAGCTGCGGATCGGCAGACTGGTGGATTTTAAAATAGGGGTACATACACTAACTTTTGAGACCGGTCCCAGCTTTCAGTTCGATGGGTGCAGTTTCAGTAGATTCAGCTCTTGGACTAAATTTTCTTTAAATCAATGAAGAAAGCTTGATTTTCTACAAATTTTGAAAAGTTTAGAATTTTGATATTCAACATACTATTTTTAGAAACTAAATTTCTGAAAAATTTTCATAACTCGAAATGCTGAATTTTTGACGAATTTTTGATTTTTTTCCAAAGTTGAATTTTTAAAACATTTTTAAGGCAGTTCGATTTTTGAAAGTTTCATTTTCAAAACTTTTGCAATGATAAATTTTTGAAATTTTTTTATAAATTGGAATTAAAATCACAAATTTGAGACATTCTTCCTCACTGTATTTTTTCTGCAATTATCGAAAAAATTTTGAAAGCTGAATACTCGAAACATTTGTAAAGGCTCAGTTTTCAAAAAATTATCAAAAATATTTTTAGGAACTAGATTTGTGAAAATTTTTTGAACATGGATTAATATTCGATGCAGTAAAAATTTTCTGCCATTTCCAAATATTTTTCTATAAGTAGTTGAGTTTTCAGAATTGCAATTTTTGAAAGTTTTGGAAAATTTTCTACGTTTTTAAAATCTTTGCAAAATGAGAAATGGTAGCTGAAATTTTTTTTGATAGGTTGAAAAAATTTCAATATTTTTTGAAAAATCATACATGTAATTAGAACTGAAAAATTGCGATTCAAAAGTATCTTGGTCGCAATACATACGTTTTTTTGTAAAAATTTTGGAAAAAGTTACCTATGTTTGTATGTTTTGAAATGATCTTCGTCGCCATAAAAATTCTTATAGCTTTCGAAAGTTTATTTTCCGAAAATTTTGGAGATCTCTGAATTTTTCAATGATTACACCTGAATAAAAAATAATGACTTGAAAGAATTTTTGCAAGAATAAAAAAAATTACACAATTTTTTAAAAGCTCAATTTTCGAAAATCAAGAAAAAAATGCTTTATACGTATCAATCTAAATTATAATTTCAATAAAGATTTTGTTTTCAAGCAATTGTTTTAAATTTTATTTTCGAATAATTTTCCAAAAACTTTATTCAGAAATGAATCCTCTCTTGTTTCATGTTAATGTGGCTAAGAGAAAGGATCGAGTTGCTTATGGGCAGAGAAAAAGCACAGGTTTATTTGCTTTCGACAAAATTTACATTTTAAATTTCGGTGGTGCTATTGTAATAAACAGATAATAATCCAAGCCTCTATGTTTAAGCCTTTATTTATGCTCATTCTCTTTGAATGGTGCCAGTAGTACCGGCCATTTTCCCAGGTCATTAGGTACAAATTACCTGTTACTAACTACGATGACGTTAACAGTCATATTTACTTATGCTGCACGAAGCTCGATATTTTAGAAGAAAAGAACTAAAAGTTTATTTTGTTTTAGGATAAATTATTAGCATTTTGTAACAAGTCGAGATCACAATTTTGAAAAGATTTATTTAAAAAAGAAAGGTTCAAGGAGGTGTAGGACTGAGGGATTTGAAAATTGAAATATGAGGTAATCAAAGTCATCAACGAGGAAATCACACTGCGAGATGAAACTAGGCTAAACTCGAATAAGTATGTTTTTTTGGGTGTAATTCTTGTATAGAAGAGAAGCTGATGATGAATTAGCTGATTATGAGAGAAATTCCAATTATTTGTGGACTATTATAAACGATGCTCATTCCTCATCGCGGATTCATTTCTCAAGACGCATTCAATTGGAAGAAATAAAACGAAAATATAAGACAAAAATTATGAATTAAAAAAATCCTTTTATTAAATAATTCATACAAAAAAAGTATTCAATTCGCGGAAAAGATACGTACGCACGATCTCATTCCCGGTCGAATTATCGTATTACAGAAGGTATTACGCGATTACAAAATGGCACATCGAAGAAGAGAGCAAAATATCAGCAATATACAGCTTTCGCTATCTGTAGACTTTCTTATGTTTTGCTTGTTGCAGCCTCGTTTTGCTCAGAGGCGGCCTCTGTTCACGATTCCATGCAATCTGCTCGACGACGAGAATACAAGCGAGTTCCTCGTTTTGTCGACAGATCGAAGTAATCGTACGAGTTGCAAATAAATACGCTTATTTGTAAAACAGGAACAGTGATAGAAAGGAAGAGAGGAGAGTGTAGTACAAATTATTAATAAGTAGAATAAATAAAACACTTATAAATTAGAAAAGGGAGAGAGGAGCGAGTTTCGAAGAGAGAAGGACAAATAAATAACGTACATGCTTTTGTAAAATTGACTTAGCATGCGTACACATAGGTAACTCTTAGACTAATTGTAGAAAAAAGGCTGAACTAAATTACCTCGTCGTTATCGCGGACGCAAGTAATTAGTAAGCTGGTTTGTATGGAGCTGGAGCGTAGGATGGAGCTGGGGAGTGGGAGTATGATGGAGCTGGAGCGTAAGATGGAGCTGGAGCGTAAGATGGAGCTGGAGCGTAAGATGGGGCTGGAGCGTAAGATGGGGCTGGAGCGTAAGATGGGGCTGGAGCGTAGGATGGAGCTGGAGCGTAAGATGGGGCTGGAGCGTAAGATGGGGCTGGTTTGTAAGCGGGTTTGTAAGATGGAGCTGGTTTGTAGGCTGGGGCAGAGTAAGATGGGGCAGCAGATGGGTAAGCTGGCGATGGGTAGGCAGCTGGTGATGGGTAGGCGGATTTGGGTTGAGAGTAGGATGGAGTTCCTTCCTTTTGTACAACAGCTACGAAACCGTATCCATCATCGGAGTAGTCGACGATACGTTTGGTGCCATCGGGTTCGACCAAACTGTATTGTCCCTGTGTGAACAGATGTAAGATTAATATTAGCAATTTGAGTTAATAACTCGATTAAACAGGATACGTTAACTAATTGATGATATTTGTTTCAAAAAAGATCAACTTTTTTCAATATGGTAGCAGAGAGTGGTTTTATTTTCTAGTTTGACATTTTGTTCTACTAGATTTGTGGAATTCAATTATTCGATTAATCGATTTTTGGCACATGTGAATCCTATACCTAGACCCTCTTTAGATCACTCATTTGATGAAATTCACCATTACAAAGTTCAATTTTTCCAAAATGGTAGCAGATTGTGGTTTTAGTTTATATGGTAAAAGTTTTAGCTCAATGACTTATTGTTAAATTCAATTAATTCTCAAATCAATTTTGTTCCCATTTTAGCCCCATGGGCTCGTTTCAAATTGAACAGAAAGAGATTTTTTCAGGACGTTCCGCAATTTCGTAATGCTCCAATTAGTGTACAATTTGCTTCCAACGTTGTTGATAGCTAAACCTCAACGTCGTATAATTCATCTCGAAATGGCTTACGAATTTTTTCCCAACCCCGAGTGTAATTTTTTACTAAAAATGATCATTTAATAGCGTCTCATCGCGCAGCGGGTACCACGTGTTTTTTTCATGCCGCGAATTCGGTCGGTGTAAATTTGACTCATCTCGAGAAATTAATTTTGGTTGCGTATTTTTCACTGGTGCCGAGTTTGAATTAAGAGATAAATGAGATGATTTTTTTTCCCGGCTCGGCATCAGGCAAGACTCATTGCATAGGTATAGTATAGGTAAATTAGCCAACATTAGAGAATCGGGCGCTTCAAGTTGAAAAATTACGTTTAATATTTATCGAGAGAATGCTCAGAGGCAGCAAGACAAGCGCTCATTAAATTCAAAATTTTCCATTAAAATGTTACCACCCATTCGAACAATATTTTCCACTCTGAAAATACAATCTTTTCCTACTTATAGATTTGAATTAGTCTCAGGTTTGACTAAATCACACTTACCTTGACGTAGTCACCATCACGATCTTCGGATTGGCTTTTGTAGTCACCAGAGTGAGCATCAGCTACTTCGTAGGCGAAGTTGTATTTGGCTGGCGCATCTGGGTACGATTCTTCGTATTTCGGTTGGGCGGCGTATTTAGGGGCAGCTTGCGATGGGTACGCTTGCGAAGGGTAAGCGGCCGGCGATGGGTAAGCTGGGGCTTGGTGAGACGGGTACGATGGGCTGGCGTACGGGGTTTGAGCGATCGGCGAACCGAAAGTGCAGGCCATTACGCTGGCGGCTAGGATAACGAACTGTAATCAAAAATTAACATGAGTATGTTTTCTAGAATATTCCTTGGAAAGAGTTGCAAAATGAGCTAATGTGATTTTGAGTTATTAGCGGTAGAAGTGCGGTAACCGAGATTTCAACTCTGTGTTCGAGACTCGAGTTCAAGAGTAAAATTAACTTTTGCCAACTTACGATATACTACTTATTCGCTGCTGAAGTAGATGTTATATGCAGACTTGAGAGTTTGGCATGAGAAGTTTATTCTTGCATCGAGCATATATACGAGTACCTACCTACATACGTCTTCTTAAGTAAAAGTCAAAGTAACGGCTGCAGAATGAAAAAAAAATCGCTACACGTAGAAACTTTTCACCACCTGCGTTTCATAATGCAATTCTCAAGATTCCTTATTTTCCCCCTTTCTTCATGTCTCGAACACTCGAATTTATTAGATTTGAGTTTTTTGTGGAAGGGGGGGAGTAATTGACGTTTATTGAGAACAAAATTAAATTAGAACTGAAATTAATGACTATATGTGAACGATATCAGCCTAATGTTGCAATTTCATTAAAAAACCAAATCGAAAATCGGATGAAATTAGGTAAAGACTTCAGAGTGATGGACTGACGATACAATTTTTTTATTTTTATTAATAATGTTGTTTTTTTGGAGGGGGGGGTTGAGAAAAATTTATGAAAATTTTATAAATTCCATTCGAAGGTAAATTTTAAAAAAATCTTTAGAATTAATAATCTTAAAATTCCACTCGAAGGTATATTTTTCAGAAAAATTACACATTATTTATTTAGACAAAAATTTACGTCGAGTCGTCGATACAATTTTTTTTTTTTTTCAATTATTTTAAAAGATTTTGCTAATCAAAATAATGTCGATGTTGATAAAAAATCGAATGATGAGTTTGGGAGGATGGGAGAGGGGGGTTTGAAGGTGAAAAAAATTATATTTTATAATTTATGATTTTTTGTTTTTTCAACATATTTACTTTGTTACCTGTTATAAATTTTATGAAATGAAGTCGGAATAAAAAATTTTAAAATTCTACTCGAAGATTCTTGAAAAAAATCACAAATACTTAGGTACTTATTATTTATTCAGTCGAAAATACGAGTTTATTTTTTCTCCTATTTTTAGAATTACATATTGTATTACTTTTAAAAAAGGTAATTCAATTTTTATTATTATTTTTAAAACGTTTTCGTACCCTGATTTTTAATTTTTTTTTAAAGCAACTTGTGTTTTACCAAGAAAACAAAATTAAAAAAGCCTTAAAATTTTGTAAAACTAATCTTACCAAGGTAAAAAATGAATATACCAGCGTTTAATTAAATCTCTCTATTTTTTCGGAAAATAAGTAGTTGACGTAGAAACTTGGCATTTCCTTGAAGAATTTTTTCAACGTACTAAAAATCTACAATCGCAAGTTTTGGTGCTTTTCACACATAAAATAAAATATATTTTGTAAACCTTCAAAGCTCGAAATTCGCATTTAAAATCCAAAGTTGCAAAAATGATAAATCGACGGGAAACCTATTAGCGCAATCATTTTGATGAATACGCGAATGAGAATTTGTTTCTAAATTGGAAATATGCCACCTTCACCTCCCTACCATTCGTCAATCTACGTAAAAAAAAAGTGAAAATAATCTCGTCGTTAATTTTCCTCTCGAGTTGGCCTCGTTTAGAACGACGACGCGACGACTGAAAACACCAAGAGTACCTACGCAGGTAAACGAGGCGAGAAAAATTCAGAAAAAATATTAGAAATTATTTTCCAATTTCAAAGCAGTAATTTTAACGGCCGCTTCTACTTCGTAGGCTGCATTATTAATTAAAAAAACACTCGCAATGGCGAGAACGCACGATTGAAAAAAACACGACGAAAGAAATCGTACACGGTGCGGATTTTCCTTCGAGTGTTAGTGATGAAGGGGAGAGGCGAGTACATAATTTGTGCGTTTGTATTTTCTTTGCCACCAGGTACACCAATATTATCGGTGGCAATGGCGAAAATATACACGCACTTTTTGGTATCGCTCTCGAATAATATTCCACGACGAATTGTTCGTATCGAATCATGCACCGTGCACCCCTCGCCTTTGAGCCAAGCGAAAGGCAAAACGAGAAGAAAACACAAAAGATTGTTTGCTTAGTTTAAAACGTTTCAATCTTCACGAAGTGAAATTACAAAAAAAAGAGGCGGAGGCAAAAATAACGAAGAAAAGTTTCGAAGAATACGAGAGAAGAGAAAAAAAAATTAAAAAATAGCAGAAATTCGCGCTTTTACCAACTCAGGTACGAGCAGAAGAGGAAAGGTAAATTGCTAAGTTATTTAAAAAGTTAGCGTTTCATTTCGCGTGTTTCTTGTTATATTTTTCACCCCCTTCTCCACCACCCACGATCGGCTTCTCATGCTCCTTCAGTCGGTGGTTATCGTTGTGTCACGCACTTGAGATATTTTTGGATTAATGAGGGAGGTTTGGAAAAGGGGGCAGTGGTAACACGACGTGATAAATTGTAAAGAGTATTTGAATGTTTAATAAGAACTATTGTTTTTCAAGGTTTGCTCGGTGCTGTGGCTCGATGTTCGACTCGACTCTGTGGTCGAATTTTTAGCGAGCTCGAAACGTTTTTAGAATATAAAATTAATCCGAAATCGTGCGATAGAGATTTTTAGATAAAATTGAAAACTCGATTCGAAGAAGTTGCAGCAAAATATCGTCAAGTAGAAAAAATAATTGAGAATGAAATTTGAAAAAATCCAACGTGGATCACTTTGGTATGAAAAAAAAATCTATCAAAAACGTCGTAGAAAAGATTGAAAAAAATTATAATACATACCTTGAATGCCATCTCGATTATTTCGTGGTTGGTTGTAAGGTGTAAATCACACACTGCACAAAACGTACACGAGAGTTGATAAAAAAGATAGAGATGAAGGTATCGAACAGATACGAAGACAAGATTGAGACTGAATTGATCAGTGATAAGGCGAGCTTTTATATAAATCGAACCAGTCACCCAGTCCGAGGGTAAGTTGGTGGTATTGCAGTCCAGTCTGCAATATGGTTTGAAGGGCTTCCACCCGACCAGACTCGAGACGTTGGAGGGGGACCCGAGCTCGATACAGGACCACACCTTTGTGCAAAAACCAACACACCGGTAAGAGAAAGACGAAAAGTGCAACTTCTAAGAAACAGTTGCCGAACTTGAGGCGTTCCTAGTTGACGTAATGGTTCGATAAACCATTGTCTTGGTACAGATCGACTCTTGGCTGGTGAAATGCGATTTTTTTTTTTCAGTAGTCATCGCAGCCTCAGACGAATTTTACAACGTGCTGTAAACATATGCGAAAAAAATTTAGAGTGGGCAACGAACGAGGGGGAAAGTGAACTAGTTCATCGGTGGCGAGGTTTTTTTTTGGAAGAGGGACGTGGCGAAGAGACTACGAAGTTCATGGTGCTGGGCGGAGAGTGCAGGTAGCATATGGTAGTCTATTATAATTATGTAACGTTCGGTATGCTTTTTTTTTTTCACTTTTTCTTCATCTCGAGTACGGAGATTTATTGAGCGATGTATGGAAGATAATTGATACCCGGCGTGAAATTAAGGTAAGGTGTTTTAATTGTCCAAGTGGGCGTAGGTTGTTGTTTGTGTATTTTGTAAGTATCATAAGACGATGGTGACGACGGCGCGAGTTCTGAAGCGCTACAAAAGCCTCTCGGCTCGTTGATCTTTTTACCCTTTGGCCATGCAACGACGGTAATGTCGACTATAGGCCATGGCAGCTCTATCGAATTACTGGAAAATATTATTAATGACCTAATAGCCGATTGTATAGATACATACACCCGTACAGCTGCGTCTGTGTTAGTTAAGGTCAATGAAATTAGATCACTTATTACGAAGTCTGCTAAGTTGGTGTACGCGTTTATAAAAGCACCAACAGTTGAGGTAATTTGTCGGATATGTATTTTATACGTATCTGCAGTACGACCCAAGACCAGTACTCAATACCGGAGTCTCGTTTTCGCGTTTGATGTCGCAGTCGTCGCGTATTTATTCATTTTTTCCACAGGATTCCATTTTTTTTTTAATCTTATGTCTGGAACGAGAGAGAAAAAACAGCAGACAAGGTTTTGGTGTTGAGAACCCAGTAGCGGAGGGTTCTTTCCTCTCGTTTACTTATATGTCTGTGTGAGGTCTCTGCCTCTGCGATGTTACGAATGATGATTGATTGATGGATTGGGTTCGTACATCTTAGTTTCTCTCACTGTCTGTATCTCTTTCTGGTACGTTGATGAGGTTTTTATGACCTGTGTAGAAAGACTCGCGGCCGGTTTGTAATTTTTAATGAATTGGTGTCTCGGACTCGAAGACGAGAAGTGTCGTTCTAAGGGTGCTGGTTGTGAGAAAGGTGCGGTGTTCCTCGGTGATTTCAATGTAATCGGATTTGGTTCGAATGTTCACCCGTGAATTTTCCAGCTGCCAACATGGATTTTTCCATTTCTAAATTTAAAATTTTTGTTTTAATAATGAAATTTATATTATTTTTTTGGTGAGGGGGGGGGGGAGGTGAAACTCTTTTAAGGGCACCTAGTTATCAATTTGCCTTGTAACCAACAACAATATTAAAATTATTTCTTTGTAGGGACTTTTTGATATTTTTGTTTGCATCTATTTCTTTTAGAATAGATTTTGTGATGGTTTCTTTGCAGAGCAGTTTTATAATTTTTTTTTTTCAAATAATTTATTTTCTGAAAAAAACTCAAAAATAATTTTTTTTTGAGATGTTTTTGAGAAGTTTGTAGTGAAACTTTAATTTTTTGTTCAATGTTTTAATAGAGATTTTTGGTGAGATTTAAAAAAAAAAAATTATTTTGTTATTTTTTTTTCCGGTGAAGAATTTTTTTGCAAGATTTTTTTTATGAGAGTGCCCTTCATCCCTCGAAGAAAGAAAAACTTTCTGACTAAACTTTTGTAGTGGGAATATTTTTTAAAAGAAATGCCTCAATTTTTTGTAAAATTTAAATCATTTCCTGAATTTGCTCCCAAATGCTAAAAGCATCTTTTGGAATTTTTTTTGAGTTTTCTTTGCACAATTCCCCCTCCTCCTTTGAGATATTTAGTACATTGTGCCATAAAAATTTTTTATACTTCGTATACTTTTTCACTTTTTTGCAAGAGATTTTTTTTCAGAGAATTTTTATCCTGAAAAATTTCTTGAGAGATTATTTTTTGATGGATTTAATTCTGAATTAATTTTTTTGAGATTTTTTTTCACCGTGTCAATAAGTATAAGACTTCTTTCTTGTTTTCATTTTAAGAAAATTTCAGGAATAAAATGTTTCATGATTTTTTGTTACTTTCAAAGAATTGTATTTTTGGTACCCGGGGGGAGGAGATGGAGCTCAAACATTTCTTAATGACCATCAAACCAATTTTTTTGTTTTTCATGAATTTCTTTATCGAAAAAAAAACAGTGATTTTTCGTAAGCGAATATTTTCAAGATATCAATTTTTTTTCAAGAGAGTATCACGAACTTATTAGAAAAACATTTTTTTTTCGTAGATTTTTTTTAAAGAGAATCTATTTTTTTTCACGAAAATGTTTTCAATTTTTTTCAAGGCAACAAATATACTTATCCAATTTTTTTTTAGCGAATCAATTTTTTTGTAAGCATTCTTTTCCCCCGAAAATTTGTTTGCTAAATAATTTTTCAAATTTCTTTGAAAAATTTTCAGCTGATTGAAAAAAAAATTTTTGACAAAATTTTTTGGTGTTGAAAAATGTTTTTGTGAGTATTCTTTTTTTGATATATTTTTTCAAATTTTTGAAAGAGTTTTCAGCTGATTTTTTTCATTATTTTTTTCCAAAAAAAATTTTCAACTTGATTTTAATTTACCTTATTTATTTATTATTCTATTTTAAGTGATTTTTTTTCTGTCGTGTCAGTTGAGCATTTTTTCCTGTTTTTTTTTGTTTATTAATTTTTTGGTTTAAAAATTTTTTTGTTCAAAATTTTCTAGCGCCTTTTTTCATTAAATCTCTTTTGATTTTAATAGAATTTTTCAAAACCATTCTTTTATCCGAGTTTTTTTTTGAAATAATTTCCTAAAAGTTTTCATTTTTTTTAAATAAATTTTTTTTAGTGTTAATTTTTTGCGGGCATTCTTTCCTCAAAAAGATTTTTTTTTTTGAAAATGATTTCGCAGATTTTTTGAAAGCACTTTTTTAGCTACCTACTTTTTAATTTTTTAAAATTTTTTTGAGCGAAAGAGATTCTTTTAACGTGATTTTTTCACTTTTTTATTTGTTTATTTTTGAAAAATAATTTTTTTTCAGATTTCAAAAGTGAATTTTTAGTTGTCTCTTAATTTTTTTTTCAGAGAATTAAAAAAAAATAATTTTCAAGTTTTTGTTTTTTGATTGCTAGAGAATTTTTTCCTGTGCAAATTTTTTGTAATCATCATCATTTTTTCCAAAAATTTCTTAGCAAAATGATTTTTTAAATTTTCTGAAGGAATTTTTAGCTGCTTTTTATTTATCTACCTATTTATTTTTTGAAATTTTTCTAGTACAGTTTTTACCTACTAAGTCAGGTACCTACAAAATTTGTTCTCATGGTTGGACTTTGGTCCGGGAGTAAAATTTCTTTACGTTTGAAGGGTATAGATTACGATTTACGACTAGACCATTGCCGCAATTTCTGGGATCCATATATACATATATAGACAATAGCTTTTTGTGGGCGATTAAACTCAGAGACTAGAAACTTTCAGATGAAGGTGGATACGTTGAGATGTAG
>FIZV01026205.1:0-10092 GCA_900050545.1 Trionymus perrisii | reverse complement strand
ACTGCAAATTCACCCTGTGTCGGCTCGCATTTTATAGCCGCGCGAAGGCGAAAAATAGCGCGGTGATTGACACAGGGTGGCTACTGTACAAACTTAACATACATACGTAGTAGCGAGTAGGGGAAATAGCGCCTCTCCGCTTTGCTTTTTGAATTGATGGTTGCGACTGTGAATGATTTTTTAATTTTTTGATAATTTCGTCTCGCTCAGCTACTTGCGCGCGAAGGTCCCTGTCTATGTTCATGAGTGGTAGCCACGGAGAGCTTTTTTTCGGTGGCAGTTGGATAAGTTTTAGCGGCAGTGGTTTGTTTGGTGGTATGAACGGTGATACGCCCCTTTGGTTGGAAGCGGTTCCCTTCGCCATTTCTGTTAGCGTCGACAGGGTTTCGTGGTCAATCTCCAAGTCTATGTCTGGTGTTGGGGGCCGTGAGTTATCTGAGGTGTCACCAAACAATTCGTGCATTTCGTGTTGTTGTGAAGATGGGGGTGGTGAAGAACAAGATGATATTGATTCGGAGTCAGAAGATGATGATGAGTCGGAGTCGGAAGATGACGATGAGTCGGAAGAAAGTTCGCTGTCTCCGAAAAGCGTGCGCAAGTATTGTTCGTTATTGCGGTCAGACATATTAATGTGACTTTTGTTAATCGCGCAAGATGAAGATAAAACAAGTTATACGATTTTGTACAAAATACTGATAAACGTAAGATAGGAGCTAAACACAAATCACTACGAGATGTAAGAACGTACTGATTGAGATTTGATTTTGGATCAATCGATGTGGAATAGGAAAATAAGGAGAGTAGAGAAAAAAAACGAAGATGCATATTTAAGGGTAGGAAATAAATCCAGATGTGGATGAGTTTGAATTGAAATCGAGCGAAAGGAAAGAAAAAAAAATCTTTGAAAGGGAAAGTGAAAAGAAAAAAAAAGTGAGAAAAAAAATTATTTCGAGAACATGTGTATGTGCTTCAAAGGAGTCGCCCATGATACACTTGCAACATAGCGAACTGGTGGTTTTGAGATACGTCCAGACCGAGTTTTCAATATACCAGGTTTATGGGTCGAATTTGCATAATTGGATGTCGAAGGGATTTCGTCGCAGTGTGAAGTAGCGGTATTGTTTTCTTCGATGAAGAATGCCGGTTTTAGTCGATCTATTGTGATTTTTTGTTCCTTGCCATCAACGTTCACAGTGTATACTTTTGGCGTCTTTTTAATCACATCAAATGGACCCTTGTAATTGAATTCGAATGGTGTTTTCACCCGATCGATGCGTATATACATATCATCATCATAACACCAAATTAACAAATAAACAAAAGTACAGTTTACACCCAAATTAATAATGAGAATTATTTAGTCAAAGTGAGAATTGAAAAATATAATACAGACATATCTGACTTTGTATGAAATTTGTAACATCTCCAAACACTCTGCGTTTACGTTTATCTCGTAGTACAGGATTTCCATCTCCATTATAATTTGAAAACACATGATTTTCTTTCTCGAATTGGTCAACAGGTCTCTGCAAAGTTCAATGTAACAAAAACGTAAACAAACACTTCAAAATATAAATTTATCAACGTTATTCCTTTACTAGTCTACTTATGATTTTTTTTAACAATAAATTTGTTAGGGACTGCTGTTGATGAAGGTTTTATTATGCCATCTTTTCTATTCAGAAGGAGTGCACTTTCACTAAAATGATCCTGAAAAATGAATTAAATCCTGAGTATTGTGAATATTCATATTATTTAATTTTTTTATCATAATCTACTTACTTTACAAATCCTAATATTGCCTGTTTTAAAAAGGCAAATTGCATGCGTTAAACCATTGCTTTCTCCGTTCTTCATCTCGAGGGAAGGAGAATAATATATTTTTCCGGTTCTCTTTAAATTGCCTACGACACCCCTCCACTGCACACCCCACCATAATTTAAATTTTTGCACTAATTACAATATTTTTAATTAAAAAAATTAGAAAAAACTAACAAACTTCGTATTATTGTAGATAACTGATAAGTCACATAAAATGTAAACACGGACAAAGATGGCGGCCATTGATTGTACCTATTGTATATTATAGTACCCTAGCATTCCGCTGCTTTTCTGCGAGTGATATTTTGATTTAAAATTATTATTTGATTATCCTTATACTATTCAAAAAACACTCATCGTTCATTGTAATTCAATTTTTTTTTTTGCGTGTTTTTGTTCCTTAAAATTCTAACTTCAAATACTCACTTCGCCGCATGTATTTATCTTTCCCGCATTCTCTTCTTCCGATCGCTGAAAATCGTTTCAAAATAAATTATAACTGTGCAAAAACAAAAAAATTCGAGGAGAAAAAGCCCTCCGCTTACTTTTCGTCTCGTGGTTCCGGACGAGGCCTCTTTTAATTTTAATGCCATTGCCCCCGCATCGTAATGACCTGTTTTGCGCTCATGCGTTCGGCGATTATCCTCATGCTCTCTGAAAAAACGACAGCCACGAGCCCGGCAGGCGTACATAATAACTGAAAAAGAACACAAAAAATTAAATGAATTTAATTATTAAAATACTTGTACCATCGGGAAATCACCTGTAAGTACTTTTGAAAGCTGTACGAGTGGTCAGAACCAAATTTTATAATACAATAACACTAGCGGAGAAGTGGCTGAGTGTCTTCGCCGTTTCCCCGCCAAAAGTAACAGTCCTAGTGAATGTACATCGTATAGATTTACAATCCTACGACTAATGCGAGTTTGAAAAGCAATTTATACACAGCTTCGCATCGCGTTCCTTGTTATGTCGATCCGTAACACTAAGAGATTTAAACAAACTGCACTGATATAATGCATGCTCCTTATCACAACATAGACAGGTACGAGGAGCATTTGAGCGCGTAGTACTAACCGATGCTTGAGGAATGAGTGCAGTCTTTGCAGTTGGAGCAGTAGCGAAACTTGTCTTCACCACGGGTGAACCGTTGGTAAAAACTAGCCCAATGCTTAGCTTTTCGGGAAAACTCTGGTAATTTGAGTTTAGGTAGACATACTGATACTATACCACTGTACTTGTGGCTCACACATGAACCATAATTCGAACCAGCCAGAGACTCGTCGCTCTCGTGAGGTTCAATACGATCGAGTGTTGTCTCGAGGTCAGCAGCTAACCTGAGGTACAAATTTTCTGTGCTTACTGCTACGCCACTCGTATCTATTAAGGGTGGTGTCCTCAAGGAGAAGTTCTTCACTGAGGGCCGTGAACTCGGAGTATTTCTCTTTTACATATGCGATTCGACGCTTTAGTTCCCTATCTGATTTTGTGATAGTATCGTTATCAAGCCAGTTACGATTCGTTACAAATGTAGTTACTACATTGTCTCGCAGACGTCGGACATCTTCTGTCGTTCGTTTAGCTGGCGGTGCCATCACAATGTAACAAATAAATAAATTCACAGTGCAAATAAACGTAATTATATTGAAATTAAGATGATTTAGATCACGAGTCATGCTCAAATACGTGCACACACGAGATATGAAAGAGTTACAATACGCGAATACTAAACTCAAAGTACTACATCACGTCATTTCGGGTCACCATGTTAAGATGGAAAAAGAAAGAAATATGCATTTATAGAAAATACGTAAATGTTAATAATAATGCTCGACTAACTAAAACACATTATTACTCTTCGACTCGTTAATCATTCGAACACACATTCGTACTTTTTAAAATCTAATTGGCTTGTAATACTTCGATTCTGACCAGCCTCCTTCTGACTGGTAGTAGTCTTCGTGAAAACGGTGTTTACATTCCGCCGCCGTTGATGGCGATGCAATCGGCTTCAAAATTTCGTCGACATCTACGAGAGATATCAAGTTGTGTGTATGTCGGTTAAAAATAGATCCGTTATGGCTACAAACGTCGACTGAAGGTGCAACACAATGCCGATCAGGATAGGTGCGTATTACGAGACCTAAAGGCCACGACAAGGGAGCCGTATTCTCATCACCCGGAATGACGATGTCGTCGACTTCGAAATTTCTCGCTGGAGCAGTCCACTTGACTCTTTTCTAGAGGGATGTAAGAACCTCATCTCGTCAGCGTTGCCACAAGATATTAGGTGCGCAGTCGTGTGACGAGTCCCCAATGCAGGGGATAACGAACTCTGTCAACATTCTCTTCAGGGATGGCAGTTAGAGGTGGGCCAATCAAAAAGTGGCCCGGAGTCAGCGCGTCTGGACCTGTCAGCGGGCCTCGAAGTGGTGCGATTGGCCTGGAATTCTGCACAGCCTCAATTTGGCACATTAAAATACTGAACTCTTCTCTGGTTAGGACTGTGGTGCCGATCGTGCGATAAAGATGGTGCTTCATGATTCTCAAAGCCGATTCCCACAATCCGCCCATGTGAGGGGCCGCAGGAGGGTTGAAATTCCATTCGATAGGATGAGGGAATGAAAACACTTGGATTTCTTGTAATTTAGCGAGTTCATTCAACTGGTTATGCAACTCGTTCGCCGCACCAACGAAATTACTTCCATTATCGGAGTATATGGTAATAGGAGCGCCTCTGCAAGAGGCGAAACGTCTTAGAGCTGTGAGAAATCCCAGAGTTTATAGGTTGTTGACAGTTTCTATGTGAACAGCCCTTGTCCTAAAGCAGACAAAGATTGCCACATATGTTTTCAATTTTGTGGCCGATCGTGTACGAATTTCAGGCTTTCGTATGACTGGACTGGCGTAGGCCACGCCGACGACAGCGAACGGCGCTGAAGGCAAACTCAGGCCATCACTGCAAACTCTAATCTATTCTCAGCTAAGTCGGCCATTGGAGTTATACGCTGCAGATTTTTCCAAAATCTCTGGCATCTCTCGCAAGTACGAATCGATTTCTGGATCTGAGAGCTGAGGTCACCGATGAACCAGGGACTACGACGGCGACGTAGGAAAACGTTGATGTATTGGGCACCAGCGTGGAAGCTCCTGTAGTGGCAGTCTCGTATAAGCAATAGCATCAGTCGGTGGTTGGCTGGTAGGATTAAGGGATGGCGCAGGTCATAGAGAGCGTCAGCCCTCGAAATCCATCCGCCTACTCTCAACACTCCATTTTCGTTGAAAGGAGATGTCGATTTTAACCTACTCTTGGCCTTGAGATGCAACTGGTTACGAATTTGACCCAGGCTGTCGGCAAAGGTGGTCGCCTGTGCTACCTTTACTAGCCAATGCTTGGCGCGGGTCAATTCCTCAGTAGTCGGTGGCCCTGCAGGTTCGTCTGTCTTGCGGATTCGTGGCCGTAGAATGCCAATAAACCGAAATACATATCCCATAGCCCGCTGACACCGATTGTATTGAGAAAAGCGCTGGAATACATATTCAAATGCGGCCAAATTGCCTGCTCAAGGTGCAGAGCGCACACTAGCAGCTAACGAAATACTCAGCGACACTTGAGTGACGCAAGCAAGCAGTGTAAGGGGCTCGACATTACCCAGATTATATTACAACTCAGGCCCGCGCTGCCAGAGGTCCATTTGTGGCGCAAGTTCGTTAACTGACTGCGCTCATGTAGCGATGTTGGTGGGGTTGTGCTTTCCAGGTATGTGCGTCCATCGATCTGCAGGCATACACTGGGTTACCTTTCGAACACGATTCGCAACATATGGTGTCCATGGTCAGCGTCTCGAGGTAGGTATGCTAGAACAATTGTGGAGTCTGAATAGGCATAGCAGTTACTAATCGGATACTCTACTGTGTTGGTAATTGTGACGAGAAGGTCGGTAAGCAACGCCGTTGCACATAATTCGAGCTCTGGTATAGAGCATTTCCCAAAGTGCTGCATACCCTCTGCCTTGGCAATTGGGGGACAATCCCCGTAACCCGCGCCTTAAATTTTTTCACACCACCCTTCTCCATCAGCGTGTTGTCCTCCAGTTGATTAAGGCAGAGGGTATGTAACCGCGCAAGACGCTCCAAATGAAATGCTCTATTGTTCGTGGTTGTTGTTGTGACACAACTAGTGTTTTCGCTGCAACTAGTTGTACAATAGGTGCCTGGTTGCTATGACAATTCGAGTATACACACAGGCTGCGTATGCGAACTTGCTTGCGTCTGCGAACCCATGCAATTCGACTGATGGTTCCTTGATTGCACCAACGAAGCATGGAAATGTAAACGTTGATGCTGCAGCTACCTCTTGACAAAATTTCTCAAATCGACTTTGAAATTCTGGACTAACCGAGCCGTCCCACTCCACAGTTCTTGAATTAGTAATTTTCCAGTTATTGTTATAGGTGCTAGAAGTCCAAGTGAGTCAAATATCCGAAATACTTAAGATAATGCTACACGTTGAGTCAGTACCTTGTGGTTGTCTTGTATGTCAACCAGAGAGGGAAATGAGAATACATACGTGTTTGTATTCCATGCGACACCAAACGTACGTCCATTATCGGTATTAAATAATGGTTTTGGATCTCCTGGATTACTAACGCTGCGCCATTTACTCAGCCCCATACCTGCTGTTCGAAGAAGTGTTACTAATTCGGCCTTGAGCTGTTCTGCGTCCTCCAATGTATCTGCACCTGCTAAACCGTCGTTGACATACGTGTTTTTTTCGTAACACAGCCGCTGCTCTTGGGTAGATTTTCTCTCCATCGCTCGCAAGTTGCATGAGACAGCGAATGGCGAGAAATGGCGCTGATTGTGTGCCGTACATTACGGTATTTAATTGAAATTCGCTTACTACGTCACCGTCGAACATGAGAATTCGCTGTAGATTACGATCCGCTAGAGACACCATGATTTGTTGGTACATTTTTGACACATCGGCTGTAAATGCGTACTTGTAAGTTTGAAAACGTAAAAGTATTTCAAATAGAGTTGGCTGTTGCATAGCGCCGGCTAGTAGGCAATCGTTTAACGAAACTGCATTGGTTGTTTTCATCGATGCATCGAAAACTACACGAATTTTACCATTGTGGTAAACTGGGTGGTGTGGGATGTAATACGTGAGAGCATTGGGCCCAGGCAGAGCGCAGCGTGACATATGCCCTAATGCCTCATACTCTCTGAGAAATTTGCAATACTCATTCATAATGAGAGAACGCTGTAGACGTGCAAGCGCTAGATGTCTTGATTCGCCTAGTGAGGGGAACCCGGATCGATAGAAATGATAATCAATGAAAAATACTTTTACAGAGATAGATAAATATATATTATTAAAAAAAACTTCAAAATCAAACAAATTACTGATAAACCAACAAGTTACTGATGGAACGAATAAAACAACAATCGTGTCTAAAATTGACAAATCTATTCTACGACTTATTCATATCGGATCTGGAGTACACACTAACTTTTGGCGGCTGGGTACTTATATTCTAAGTTAGCCACTGGCCGAGCCGTGGCGAAAAAATTCTTCCCAATTTCCTAGTATAGGTTCGGTCGTCGAGTACCGTTACCTCAGGCGGCCAAAAAATGCTGAACCAGTGTATCATTTCACCGTTAGGTGGTGAATTTCCATCGTGACAACTCTCAAATTTCCGGGTAAATGTTCGGCCATCGAGTACCATTAGCTGGTCTTAAGAAAGCCGAATTTGCCAACTCAGCCAAAAATACATAGAAAATGAATTATTGCAGATTTGCCTTAATTTTAGGTTAATTATAACGGCGATTTTCACCTTAACAGCCTAGTGTCTAACCAGCTCGCTTCAGTAATGTAACGGCGAAACCACCCGATACTGGGTCATTTGTATGTGTCTCAACGAATGTTCCTTCACCTTCGATTTCGGCAACTGACCAAAGATCCTTCACTCGTGCTTCTTCTAGCCCAAGAAACTGAGAAACTGCTCTGATTTCATTTTTAGCTAAAGTAACGTGACAATGGACTTGTGCTGGACCTTGCATATTGAAATATGGACCAATTATCAGCCAACCAAAGTACAATGCTTGTAGTACAGGAGCATTGTTAGATCGGTGGAATTCTGGTAGTAATATACCCTATAAGTGGTTGGCTTCAATCAGCAAATCGATCTTCTTTGGAGTACTGAACGTTGAATCAGCAAGCGTATACCCTGAGAGAAGATCCCAGTCAGCAGGAGGAGTGAGCTGTATGCTAGGCAACGGATCTGTAATTTGGTCATCGATTAGCACCGCTACATCGATACTAAAATCATTGTTTTGAGCGCTCAAGGTAATGGTTGCAAGCTGTGTTGCTGCTGTTGATGAGCTACCGACGCCTCAAATCGATATACGTACTAGTACTTCGAGTAGGTAGATGTAACTTCCATTGTAAGCTCGTCGTCATTAACCATACGTGAGATGCGCTGTCTAGTAGTACCGTCGCAGTGCTTGACGAATGTGTTGAGCTAGCATTAACGATTGCTGTTGCAAGTAATACGTTACTCAACTGTCGTTGACTTACAGCTGTAAGTACCTTGGTTGTTGATGAAGTAGATGCCGGAGCCATTGCCGCCGCTGGAGTTACTGCCGCTGTTGGAACCACTCCCGCCGCTGCCGGTGCTGCTCTGTTGTGCGATTCATCTGGCTGCAATAATGTATGGTGGGCTCGACCGCATTGTTCACATCGTATAGATTTACAATTTTTCGACCAATGCGAGTTTGAAAAGCAATTTATACACAGTTTCGCATCGCGTACCTTGTTATATCGATCTGTAACACCAAGAGATAAACGAACTGCACTGATATAATGCATGCTCCTTATCACAACATAGACAGGTACGAGGAGCGTTTGAGCGCATAGTACTAACCGATGCTTGAGTAACAAGTGCAGTCTTCATAGTCGGAGGACACGATTTAGCCGTAGCAGTAGCAAAACTTGTCTTCGATGGTACATTCGTAAACACTGACGCAATTACTCGAATTCTACCTTCTAGAAATTCCATCAATTCGTTGTATGAATCAGAATCTGCGTCTTCATCGGTCTCCTTTTTACCAAGCGCAGTTTCCCAGAGTTCTCGTGTCTTTGTATTGAGTTTGGATATGATGAGCTGTGTGAGGAGTTCATTAGCCAACGCGTTCCGTTTATAATTTAGATTTTCTAATGCGCGAATGTTTGACAAGGTAGTGTTAACTAAATCACAAAGCGAATTGGCATTATTTTCAGCTACAGATGGCAACTGGAACAAGCTTTGCAACGATAAGCGTAGATTAAGACGCCAGTTTTCGTATCGTAGCCGAAGTAAGTCGATAGCAATGTCGTAGTTTTCTTCTAACACGGAAAAATTGGCAACTACCTTTTCAGCATCAACTTGGAGGCAGGACAGTAGGTGCTCGAAGCATTGTAAATTCGATAAAGCTGGACTGCGAACACCAACGGTGAATCGTTGGTAAAAACTAGCCCAATGCTCAGCTTTTCCGGAAAACTCTGGTAGTTTGAGTTTAGGTAGACATACAGATACTATACCACTGTATTTGTGGCTCAAACATGAACCCTAATTTGAACCAGCCTGAGACTCGTCGCTCTCGTGAGGTTCAATACGATCAAGTGTTGTTTCGAGATCTGCAACTAGACATGTGCGCCGATGCCAAATTTAGTGGCGGCGCGCGGTCTTCGGCGTACGCCGAATTCGCGCCAATCTCAAAATAAACGGCGGTGTGGCGGCGGTGTATTCACAATCGCGATAATTTGCGATATTGTGCAATAGAAATATTATTAACCCGACCAGCACACTCGATCGACATTATCGGAAGTTGAAACGTATCGATAAAAAAACGTTTGGAAATCTAAAGATGTTCTCACGATATTATACAGATTTATCGGTACGATTTTATAGGCCAAAAATCTAAAAACTATCGAATTCGATAGTTTTAAGATTTTATGACGATATTCGTCAACAATACTATCGACAAAGAATATTAAATTTATCGATTCCGATTTTCCATCGATTTCGTGCAGATATTTGAAACTACATTAACGACAAAGAATATTAAATTTATCGAATTCGATTTTCTAACGATTTTGCAAAAATATTTAAAACTATTTTATCGACAGATTATATGAAATTTCTCGACATCGATATTTTACCGATTTTTTAACAATATTTGAAACTATATTATCGACAGATTATATTAAATTTCTCGAATTCGATT
>FIZV01026191.1:0-12932 GCA_900050545.1 Trionymus perrisii | reverse complement strand
TTTTTGGACTTTTGGATTTTTTTTTTTTTCGCTTTGAATTTTTTTTTTTTTTTTTTTTTAATGAGAAAATAATTGTTTTTTACTTTTCCTCAACTAAATTTTGTCGTCCCTAGTCACCCTCTTTTTTTAAAAAGAAAAATGAAAAAAAAACCGACTTTCAAAATCTTGCTTTTTTGTTACAACCAATCAAAAGTATTCTCTTTAATGAGAATAAATTACCAAATGATTCAAAACGTAGTTAATTTCCCCATTTAACGAAAATTCATACATGATACTGCATCTTGAGCAAATGTTTTTCTTACTTGAAGCAGTAAAAAGAAATTTATCCTGTGCTCGGGGTACTCCTCGAAATCTTTATTTATCATATTCAGCGTGCATTCGAAAACGGCGTCGAATATTTTAGGAACTTCGCCAGTGATGTGATTTTGTAATTTATTCACTATTCCAGCCATCGCAGATAACACTTCGGGCTCCCTGGCAGACGGTACGTTCGTTTTATTGTAGTCCAATAACACAGCATCCAAAAACGGAGGTATGAAGTTTTCTAACACCTAAGAAAATATTCGTCGTTAGTTTAACGAATGCTGGTTTCAACGTGCATCCAAAAAGGAAACAGATATCTTACCAATTCCGGCTCGTTCGATTTGCTTATCCAATCAGATATCAATTTCAGCGTTTCTTTTTTAATACCTCGCATGCTCTTGATTAATGGTTGTTTCAGTACGGATTCGCCGTTCACTGAAATAGCTGCTAAGATATTCGTGCTCATTACTTTGTACACGTTCAACATATCCAAAAACATTCGACCAAGTTGTACGACGTATTGATGACCCAATGATCGGCATGCACTTTCGTTCGTTTTTAGTATACTTGCCAGTTGTTTAACAACTTCGGCGTTTTTCAAAATATCGACATTCTAAAATAAAAAATAAAAAATCTTTAAAAACAATCCCTATTTTCTAAAGTGAACTGGATTTTGAAAGTTAGCTCTCAAGTTACTTTGGCTGCAGACGTAATAATATCATCCCACACTTGATTCGGCAACATCATGTATTTCTCTATTAACTGATCTTGTACAATTTGATCAACTTGTGCGCTTATCATTAAACCGACAGCTTCGTAGAATGTATGTACCTAAAAATAAGAACCCGTTAGCCATCTGGATCGCGATAACTCGGCCTTATCTCTTGAAAATTCTTTCTTACTTGTTGGTTATTTAGATCACAAATAATCGAACTAATGCTGGCCAATATTTCGTCAATGAATGGTACCATTTCGCCGGCTTGAACTGTGACGAAATGTCGTTTGCATTTCTGAGCTATTTTAATAAAAGTATCACAGGCCATATCTTGCACGCCTTCGTGAGTTTCTGTAAAATAAAGTAAACCGAATTTAGTACCGAACACAAGTTCACCTTTGTAGTTTGAAAACTTGTTGAAATAATTTAGCAATGCAATCAGAAAGACTAATCATGAAACATCATTATGAATCAATTCATTGAGCATTTGTCATCACGAAAATATTCCCAAAGGTATTTATTACGAAATTAATAGTAAAACATCAGAAAGACTAATCACGTAAAATCACTTCAAATCAATATTACGAGGCAATTTTCATCATACGAGTACAAATACACTACTTTTAAAGGCAATCGATACTTCAATCAGAAAGACTAATCGTAAAAATCATTTTGAATCAACTGTATAGGATATTTTTTCATCACGAAGTATCCAAAGCCAAGAGGAAATTTTCTCATTTCGAGTAAACTTACCGTGCATGAATTCAAACAATTTGTTCACCACAGTTTTCAAAAACTTCCAGTGTGCGCGTAAAAATCTCGGATATTGTCCGACGATGTACATAATATTCGAGGCAATAATAGCTTTATTATCTTTCCCTTTTTTCTGTTCGCACAGTCCCAGTAAGTCTTTGATAGCCGTGACTAAGAACCGTTTTTCATCTTCCTCGTGCATAGCTCCAGAAATACTACCGATGGCCCAACATAGCTGTTCAGTTGAAAAAATCGAATCAACAGATTGTTGGAAGCAAAAGAAAAGCAATCAAAGAAGCGAATATTTACAGTATTCAAATTCTTCCAAGACCATTCGGTACCGTTGACTTGATTTAGCAGTTTCTCGGTCATAATTCGCTCGGTATCGGCGTAATCCAAATGGGTTAAATAGACCAACGTTTCGCGCATATTTTTGTATAAATTAATCGAATCCGTATCTCGCATAAATTCTCGTACAACTTCGCCGTTTTCGTTTTCCACCACCAAGACTTCTTCCGGTTTGGCCATTTTGCTGATCATGATCAGTCTTACCTTTGAATGGAAGAAAATAATTATTTAACACATTTCAACCAAATGCGACGTTACAGATGTGAGTTACTCACTTGAGAGAGTACAGGCCGGTAAAATTCTCTCCTGATTTGAGATACCGGCGCCAATTTGAACACCAAAGACGGAGTGTTGGGCGGTTGATATGGATTCTCTCTGTATAAATCAGCGCTTAACGCGTTCCAGTATTCCAGGCAGATTTTAAATATCTCTACCTCGTCTACTTCCGATATTAATACCAGGTATGCTAGAGCCTGAAAATATACGCCATTACGTCGTAAATATATCGGTAAGAAATTTCGCACGATTATTACGCCAATTCGTACGTACCTTTAATAGCACCTCGTTGTGATCTTTCTTTTCGAGTAAGTTGCCGTGCTCTTTCAAATAGGTACATAGAAACATGGCCAAATTTTGGATGAAATTTTGTTCTTGATCTACTCCCGCAGCATATGCTAATTTGATATTAGAATGCAAAGGTAACATCTACGATAGGAGGAAAATTCTAATATTAAACAAGTTTCGTAATCGAATTATAAAATTCTTTGTTCTAATATAACTTGCCTCTTCAAGAGTCATCATAGTTTGAGTGAATAAAATTATACACATTTCTTCGTAATTGATCACCGTAACTCCGGCGATCTCGGTGAGACATTTCAATGTAACATTTCGGAACATTGGTACATTCAAAAACTTGGTTATCAATAAAGGAATCAGTTCAGTTTCAAAAATATAACCAAGTGGAATCCAACTGAGAAATCTCAACAATGTCTCCAATGTTGCTCCGACTAAAGCAGCGTTCTCAGAATTTTCCTGTAAAAATAATACATTACGTATGGTTTCGCTGTACCATTTATTCGTAACGTAACCAGACTACTTACAAGTACAAATTGACACAACTGAAATATTTGAGAAAATTCCGAACACATGGTGTCCTTCAAATGTTTCGTTTTCGTTTGCGTCATTTGGCCGGTAGAAAAATCGAATACTTCTTCACTCAGTAATTTTAAAATGATCATGTTATTCTGACATAAACTTTCGTTCGTTTTACTAGCACCAACGATATCCGGAATGAAAGATTCCCAATTTTTGGGCCATTCTCTTTTCAGTACCTGAATTACATTCATCGTGTTAATCGAAGCTAATAGATTACGATTAGAAATACCCCTATATCTTACTTGGACGAGAATCATGTTCAATTTGTTGAGATACATTTTTTCTCTTTCAAGAGTCACCGGATCGGAAGAAATCTTTATTATCAAACTCACAATGTACTTCTTGATACCTATAAAAAAAATACATATTTGTTACTCTCGGTTTATTATCACAAGAGAGGTTAAAAAAAATGAGAAAATTACCTTCGCATTGGTTTCTTGGTAAAACTTTCCATCTTGTTTTAATAACTTGTTCCAAAATTTGTAAAGCGTAATATTTCGTTTGTAGATTACTAGAATATTCTAAAATTGTATCTACTCTAGTCCATGCATCTGGATGTTCCTTCAAAGCGGTTAGCACTTCTTGAGCAACCTTTTGCTGTAAAATTTTTCAATTTGATTACAATTGTTGATTTAAAATATGAAAAAAAGCATTCGCAATTGTTACTTGATCTCCAATTCCGGTGTACATACAACCGATGACATTATCTAACAGCGTTATATCTAATTTTTGACTGAAATCTAGTAACTTTGAAGCTTGTTCTGTGAGAGTAGCCATACTGAAATCTTATAGGATAAATCACCTGAGAAATAACCATAAAATGAGACCCTTGTTTGGATACTGAAAAGTAGATATAACAAACAAAGCGTAAAAGCAAGCACTATATCCACTATTGTGGCGTTCGATTAGGGCGAGCCGTAAAATTTATAAAATTAAGTAATACTTACACTTAAAAAGTAATTCAAAAACACACACGCAGACACACACACACCCAAGCACACAAATAAAGCCTATGTGGCTCTTATCCCATTCAAACAGCAATTTGAGGATGAGTCAAGTAATTCCTCCTAACCTAACAGAAAAAGTATCACCACACTTTAGTGCATTCGATATTTACAAACATACAATGAATAAAAAGTAACTAAGAGTAATTTTAGTGAAACAAAACGACTACAAGATTAAAAACTTTTTTTTGAGATAGCACCACATAATATGCTCTTATCCAGGAATTTTACACCGAAACATAACAACACGAGTTTATAATAATTTGAACGATCAAATTCTTCACAATATTCAACTCTGGTAGACTTTCTACACACCGAAAGAAGCATAAGTTTGCACGTTATCTATAGTAGTTCATTAATGATTCCATAATGCTGCCACAATGTGATAGCAATATTTCAGGGTAAAAAATGCGACTTAACAAACACAAAGTGCTGAGAAATATTGAAACTGAATAACTTTCGTACATTTCTTACTTTCCAAAATGATTATTTTCCAATTAATGCGTAATTATTCACAAATAAAGGGAACAATCAAAAAATCATAATGTTTCGATGAACCGTTGAGCTATTGTTACGTTATGTCGATTCAATATTGAAATTGATACGCTTCAGTAATAAAGAAACCAGAGTTACGTTGAAATACTAAGATTAAACGTACATAACTTATTAAATTAAACAAATATCGAACAAATTCGAGAACTTACTCATTAAAAAAACGAGCTCACACTTCACCTCTGTTACTTAAACCGACTTTTGATGTTTTTCATAATTACTTTGTTAACCTATCACACGAGCAAATTTCAACAACAACAAAATGGCGTCATATCCCTTCCGAAGAAGTTGATCAAGTCGTGCTTTTGGAGCGAAAGTACAACTTTCTGAAGACCGATTTTGCAGTTTTTTTGCAAAAAATTGAAGAAAGAATGAACCTGTTTTCTTAAAATATAAATAGGGGTTCGGAATTCTCTAGTTTTTAATGTTCAAAGTTATCAAAATGGCTTGAAAATTCCATTTCATTCTCGTTTACAACTTATTGCGACGCTGAAATTGGGTTCAAAAATCCTTTGAACGGAAGTTTTACGACGACTTGATCATACTTTTAAGTATTTTGAAAACACTGCTAAATCGAAAAAGCTCCTCTATTCGATTTATTATGGAATAGAATTCAAATAAAATTTGAAACTGATGTAATAAATTGAAGGAAATTATCACGTTTTGTCGTTTTGTTTTGAGAAGGAAATTTGTCTGTGGTTTTGTTGTTGTTGCGCTTTGCTTAAAGAATGCGCTACATGAAAATTATTCAGAAATGGTGGCTGAAATGGCTACACTGTTTGATTTCTTTCCTTTGTTTTCGGTTGGTTGTTTTGAATATTGCCGCTGAATGAAAAATAACCGATAACCGCATTACGAATGGCGTCATTGTGTATAATGTGTTTGTTAAGTGATAATTATCGGTAATTTAGGAATTTTATTTCGTATTAATAAGTTTGTAAAAATTATAAAATGGTAGAAGTTGCCTTTAAAAGTATCGAGAACTATTTCGAGTTCTTCAAAGATGTAGAAGAAATCTATAAAACGAAAGAGAATACCTTGAAAGTAAGTACCATCAATGACAAGTTTTGTTTTCGGTTTGTAAATTAGAAATTTGATCATTGCTACCTTAATACGATTTTTTTTACTTAGGCTATCATCTCAGAATTAGAATCCAGATACAGTGATCTCCTGGATGATAAACCAAAAAAACAAGATGAATTTTTGGTACCGGAAATACCCAAATTTAAAAAGGAAGTCAAAGATAAACGCGAGTCATCTAGAGGTTCGTTTTTAAAATTGAATATATTACTTCCAAGGTGTTTCCTTGTTGTATAACCAATTTTTAATTGTAGCTTCAAAAAGAAATCCTTCTGAATTGAGTAAAATCAATACTACTCAGAAAGAATTCTTCAATCCAAATGATTCGGAGATCATCAGAAGAAGTTCCAGGATCGCGTCTAAGGTTTATTTTCAACAATTTGAATAATGCTTTGGTTATCTTCCGAGATTTAACTTTCATTTTTGATTAGACGAAACTCAAACCGAGCAACGCTGTTCCTCAAAATGGCAATTCGGAGAACGGTATTCAAGACAGCACTTACATCGTTTCACCGAGCCATCCGCCTACTAAAATACGACGCACTAATGAATTAGAAAAAATGAAAAGTACGTATAATTTTTCAAATACCTACTTCGTAAATTAATGTACATCTCGAATTAATCGAATGAATTATAGCTGAACCATTGGAAGAATCCGTTTGTACTAGCGATATGAAACAACCACTAGGCTCATCTACGCCTACATCTCCAGGTTCAAGTGTTACAGATTCTATTACTACCAAAAGCACAAAATCATCTGATGAAGAGAACAAAACTCCCACAAGTAAAGACAATCGGTAAGAACCACGACCTGTTGTTTGTTTTATTAGATGATTTCTGTTTTTAATTAATCTCAATTTATAGAGGTGCGAAAGTAGAATCGGTTAAAAAACGTATCGAAGAATTCGAAAAACGAGCCAAAGGTCATCTTCTCCCAAGTAAACTACCAATCAAAAGTCCGGGAAAAAGTGAACTTTTTTCGCTTACCAAACATACTTCAAATGTAAAATATTTATTATTCGTGTAGATTTATGTAACTTATACTTCTTTTTCAAATTTATTACACTCAATTTGTCTTTTTTTTCAACAGGTTAGTAACGTTAAAAAAGATGTATTCACTGAAGACGAATCCTCTGTAACAGAAACACGAACGTTGAGAGCAAATTCTAAAGTCTTACAAGATAAAAATGCCAATGTCAAATTATCAAAAGAGAAAGTATTGGAAGCTCAGAAAAAGAAGGCTGCGTTGATTAGAGCCAGCACCGAAGAAAAACAAAGGTAAAAATTTTCTAACGCGAGGTAAAATTTACCGAGGTTACTTATACGTTAATTTTTTTTTCGTATTGTAGGAAAAGAGAAGAACGTGGTCGTAAAGTGGCAGCGCAGAGAGAAGCTGCGGAAAAAGAGAAACAATTAGCAGCATTGAAATCGGAAAAAGAAAAAGAACAAAAAATCAAGCAGATACAAAAAATGAAGGATGAGAAGTACAGGGAAGAATATATGAAGAAAAAACAACTTGCTGCTGCGAAAGCAGCTGAAATGGAAGAACGAAGAAAACAAGAAGAAGCAATTAGGCTAGCAAAATTGAAAAAGACAGTACGCGTATTATTTTCTCCATTTTTCGAACTGCTCGATACGAAAATAATTTCTAATTTCGCTTTTAACAGCTTGCCATGCAAAATCAAGGAAAAGAAGATGTGCCACAATATGGTATCGAAAACGTTATAGAAGGTGATTCTAGCGAAGATGAAGATAATCCTAAAAAGCAAATACCCAGTTGGGCTACAAGTACGCATACCTAATTTATTTCCATTAAAAAATTTTCAATTGGTTATCTAATATGATAATTTTTTCTCAGAAAAAAATCGCGAACACCCCCTCATGGTTCAAGGATGGTTGAACAAAAAGGAAACAGTTTATCCGTGGTTCTACAACAAAAGTTTGAAGTATCCGAAACTCGAAGAACTTTTTTCAATCGAAGTAAAATCTCGTCCAAGAACCTCCAGTGCGTTTTGGAACTCGCGAATATGTTTCAACGAATCTTTCCCACTTCATGACGTGTGATTTTTAATGTACCGAATTATTCGTGATTATTTTTCCAGTAGAGTCGTTACATATCTTATTTTCTTTTTAATCTTTAGTGACATTTTGATTTCTGTTATAATTATTTTAATTCGTATCGTAAATATTTTTCCAAAATACGCGTATCGTATTATGTGTTCCATTCGATTTGATTCATTCCACTTCGTGAATAGAAAAAAACGAGACTTTTCTTTTTAGAAACAATTTTTAATAATTAGTGTTACGTTGAGTAGTTTCATTTTTTTTTTGAATATGTATTGGTACAATTTTTTACATCTTTTTTCTACTGTCTTGTGTAATTAAATTTTCAAGTATGGTTATTATTATATGTAAGTATGTTAGGTATCGATTGTAACTCATTTGTATACAATACCGGTTTTTTTTTGTCCAATTACGAATGGTTATAATTATATTCTACGTTACACTTACAAAAAATTAAAAACGTATTTGCCAATTTTTATGTTTGAATTATTGATAATTTCGAAGGATGAAATAGAATATTGATATTCTGTCGAATTTAACACAACAATTAAAATTAAATATTTATTTCGTTACATTTCAAGATAGAAATGAATAAAAAGTTTCATGAACAACACGCAAATATTCGGAATATACTAGAGAACCCCTCCAAATGATAACGTTCACCCATGACATACTCGTACAACGAAAAAGTACTCTACTTAATTATGCATATGTAAGCAAAAAATTGATACGATACAAAATTTTAAAAATTAAAAAAATTATCCGTACGAAATAACGAACGTTACATTAACGAATAGCTATTAATCCAGCATCCATTAATTTTTGAATTTTCGAAGCTATATCTGGATTTTTCAAATGACTGAAAAGAAACAATAAAAATTAGACTACCTTTCTGGATATCTGGTTCCTAAGATTTGAATTTGAAACACGTTACTTACTCGTACAAAGCTTTAGGATCATTTTGCATTTGTTCAAGAATCAAACGCATCGCAGGATCTCTAAGAATTCCTTGAACTTCAGGATCTGCCATGGCTCGTTTTCTAACTTCTTCGGGATTGGAATTAGCCGAAATTGAACAAGATCTGTAACCTTCTAACGCTTCCTGCAATTTAAAAAGAAATTTAAAAAAAGTTATAATAAATTCACAAATAGTAGCTTCACGAGAGACATTTTCAACTTACTGCGTTGGAAGGATCAAGGTCGAGGGCTTTTTGATACGCTGCAATTGCTTTACTAGGTTGTTGCATTCCTTGTAAAATTTTACCTTTCCTTATCCAACCTTTTACTGCAAATCAAAGCGCAACGAATTATCAATCTAAAAACTATTCTGAATTGTAAAAATTACTTGAACTACAACTTACAAAATTTCGGATCTAATTCGATGCATTTGTCGCAGTCTTTCAAGCCAAGATCAAATGCTGCTAATTTGGTGTAACAAGCGGCTCGATTACTATAATACTTCGGTTCATCTGGATTACGTTTAACGGCTTCTGTGTAATATTTAACAGCCTCGGCATAATCGCCTAGAAAAAATGAAACTGATTATCGAGAAAATTCCAAATACGATTTCTTTTTCGACGAATTTTTGCTCACCTTTGTTGAATAATTCATTTCCTTTTTCTTTAGCTTCTTCTGCTTTGACAGGATCAATATAAGCTTTAATTTCTTCATCTTTGATTTTCTTTTCTAGTTGAGAAATTATTGTTTTGACTTCCGGAGTTCTATGTTCGGACATGGATTTTTCAAAGTATACTTTGGCCGTTCTCCAATCCTATTAATGAAAATAAATATTAACCAATTGCAAAACAAATAGTTTGATATTTAGATGATATATATGAAAATAAATCAGAGGTTCCTTAGATTAAATGTGAAAAATTCAACATCAATTATTCCGACACAAAATCTTCATCATTTTTATAAATTAATAATTTAAAAAGTTATCAGCGGTTCCTTAGAATTACAATATCAACACTGTGAATCAGCGTAATCAATTTTCATCATTTTAATAAACTAATATCGAGCATGTTTTCATTTTTTCCTTCAGTGATCGTTTTTCTCTCATAATTCATCAGAGAACAAATCACTACTATCATCGGAAGTACTCTAATAAGAATATGATTTTTTAGTCAGGAGGATCAATTGGATGTTGCGTAAATCACAGGAAAATCATTGTTCCAATTTTCATCATAAATTCGTTAAATAACGATAAAATTAAATAAATATTTGTAATAAATCGTCAGGAGGATCAATTGGATAGTTGTTGCGTAAAATCACAAATGGCATCATTTATCCGTAAGTCATCATACGATTTATTTTAGGTGATTGATTAAAAATGTACTCACTTCCAATTTTTTATAAGCGTTACCAATTCGAGCGAAAGCTTTAGCGATCAATTTGAAATCAGCACGATTTTCACGACCGATCTCGATGGCTTTCTCACACGTTTCAATACATTTTTTATATTCTTTCTGTTCGAAATAAACGGCTGAAAAAAATTGATAATTATTCGTTTTTGAATATCGTAACACGATAATTGAGAAAAATAGAGCATACCCGCTATATTCGTCTGGTAAGTCATATTGGTTGGATCTAATTCTACAGCCTTATTATAATGTTTGAGCGCAGTTTCGAAATCTTTCTTCTTGTAGGCGGCGTTTCCCAGTTCTTTTTCATTTCTAGCCTACAAAACGACAGAAAAAAAAATGCGAAAAATGAAATGCTTATCAAAACTTGAACTACAAATTTCGTGAATACCAACCTTTCGTTCTTCGTCGGTTAGATTTTCGTTGGGTTCTGGTTCCGGTGCTTTTGATGTGGTACTCGATTTGGATTCGTTCTGAGAAGAACTAGGTGGATCAACATCCATAGAATCACCGGCGGAAGACATATCTACTCCAAGCAGTACACTAAGGGTTGTTAATATTCTAGGATCTTCGATATATTGCCTGCGAGAAAACATAAGTAAACATTAGATCGAAGGCCAATAATTTGTGATGACCGGGCGTAAAAAATCAACTTACTGTAAATTTTTAGGATTACTTTGCAAGTTTTTAATTATTTGTACGTAACCGGGATCTGAGAAATAAGGCGCTGTTCTAGGATCAGCTCGTAATTTGGCGAAACAATTAACGTTATCGAATAAATTAGGGAACCCGCCACCAGGTTGAGGGAATCCATTGTTCATTATTCGAGATTCGGCGTCCGCGAGGGCTTCTTGCATTTGAGCATTGTTAGGGTCGTACTTTAGACCATCAGTATAAGCTTTTACAGCATCTTCGAATCGTCCCAAACTGTAAAACGCACTACCCAGTCGAGAATAACCCTAAAAATTGAAATAATTACATAGGTAATTATCCAAAGCTGGCATGGAAATGATTCAATGGAAAATTACTCACTTTAGGCCAATCTGGTTTTAGTGAAACTGTTTTTTCAGCATCAGCCAAAGCTTCGGTGTATTTTCCACATTTGCAGTAAGCAGCTGATCGGTTGCTAAAAAGCACATGATTTTTCTGATCCAAGTTTATAGCTTCGGTATAGAACTTGATGGCTTCATCTAGATTCCCTTGATTTAAAGCAGCATTGCCTTTATCTTTCAAGATAGTTACCTGCTACAAAGTATAAAATTACGTTTGAAAACATGCATGTGTTTCGTAAGACATTTCTAAATTATCAGCTTGAACTGAAAAACCACTTACTTCACTCATGTTTAGTCATTCACTGCAGAATCAGAAAGAAAAATTGACTAGCAGGATTCGTTTCTACGGGTGGATAGAATGAATGAATTGCAAAATCACACAACAATTTACAACTGTTTACAATTAATTAACGTTTTCACAATTATTCGACACCGGCCAAGATAACTTTTCGAACACAACTTGGTTTTTGTTCAATTTTCATTGTTGAATTCTAGAATTTTCTGAGTTTATTCGCTCCCTTCTCGATTCTTCATCAAAGGTGTCGTGGATGGTAACACGAGGAGGGTGGATCAAAAAATTTTGAGTTTGGAGTCATAGCGTTTGAGGCAGTTTTGAGTACATTTGATCAAATTCAGTGTTTCCGTTTGTAGGGAAAAAAAGTAGATACGTTTGAATTTTTGTTTACCAATTAAAGTAACATTGGAAATCTTCCCCCTCCTCGTGACCATGAAATCAGAACTTTTATTTTTGTTTTGAGTTCAATTCGATTTTAAATTTTTGATATCTCTCATTTTTTAAGGAAAACTCAGAAATAAGTTATAAAATGTTTAATTAATTTATTTTGCGTTATGAGAGCATAAAAATTAATGATGAATGACGTTCCTATTTCTCCACGTAAGTATCAAGTAATCGTTCTTATATGTATGGAAATTTCACCCAAGCAAATATCGATTTTCCATTTCGTTATCATGTTTTTTGTTAGTAGTATTGATAAAATCAATGATATGAATTTGTTCTCAGTAATCCTCTAATCCCATTACATTTGTACGTTGTACGATATGAGAAGAAAAGCGTAGGAGTGTTTTAAAAACTGCATCAGCTCGAACTAAAAAAATGAATACATTTTCAATTTTATGATTATGCTCAGATTATTACGATGTCTTGCGAGTTGAGAACTTTTGCTAAAATTTTAGAATTGCATAAAATCCAGAAGTTCCTGTTCGGAGGTAAATATTTTTTGTTGAATTATGGTTCAATGAAACATCACACCAAATGTGAAAATATAAAGTGTTTTGTAATGATGCTTGTTTTAGATGCAGTCGAAACAAATTGGTTACCGAAATGCGCAATTTCTTACTCCCCAGCCAAAGATATATTGGTTATTGCCTACTGCAATAAAATGGTCGTGATGGAATGTAAGAAAATAACTTCAACTTGATATTAGATTATTTTTGGTTTCTCTCATGACTTGTTTTTTTTTTTTTTTTTTTTACAGCAAAATGGAATTCTAATGAAGAAGAAGTTAAAATGACTTATCATGTT
>FIZV01026171.1:0-11430 GCA_900050545.1 Trionymus perrisii | reverse complement strand
ATTAAAATTTAATAAAATTTGAAAGAAATGGAAAAAAATTCAGAATAAAAAAATCAAAATATTAACAATAAAAATCAAAAGCTGAAAACACTTTAAAATTTAAATTAAAAATTGAAAAAATTGAGCGAGTCGAAAAAAGATACGAAATTTGAAAAACCCAAGTTTCTTTCCGGGCACTCAAGTGTTGAAAACCCACCAAACCATAATTTTTGGAACCACTGAAATACGATTTCGTCTAAAAACAGCTGTGCTGGAAATTTTACGAAAATAATATTTTAAAAAACTAGGAAATTACGAAAAAAAAAAAATGAAAAACAATTTTTTTTTAATTTCCCCTGAAGCGAATTTGAAATTTTTCCACTAGTTAATTTTTAACGAATTTATCTTAAACGTAGGTAAATTTTACATTTAGAAAATAAATAATCCTTCGAGTAACCTGCCAATTCAACTTGAAAAAAAAATTCAAAACTACGAGTGCTTTTCGAACACAAAGCAGGAGAAGCAAAAACATCACTTTCCCATCTTTCAATTAGCTTCTTCATTTAGAAGACAAAAACAATTTTTGAAAATAAAAATAAAATAGAACGCTATGGAAAGTGAATAAAACGTTAATGAATTCTTAACGAAGATGAAATTGCGCTAATAAACTTAATTTCGCTTGTATAATAATTAATAAGACCGCGATACGTCAAAGTCAGCCGGGCAACAGCATGTGAGGGGCCAAAGTTTGAAGGAGGAGGGAGGGCACAGGGAACACCATAGTAGTCGTATCTAGGAGAGAAAAAAATAGCACATCACGCACGACATTTGCTTTTAGTAGGTACTAGGTATAAGGTGAGTACATGGGAAAAGTTTTCCGAGTTTTTGCCCTTTTTTCTCCTCGTCCTCATTGCCATTTTTTTATTTTTGTATCCCGACCCCGTTTTTACACATATAAGTACGTATACGAATCCATTAAAAATGGAACAACTAGAGAGAGGAACAGATTACGAGGGAAGGAAAGTAACACTACGACGATAATATCGAAAGGCGTTTTTTTTAAAAGCTGTTTTTTATTATTTATTTTCATGCATCAAGAACGTCTCGCATATGGCAGGTCGTCGTCGTGCTTTTCACTCGTCATATATCAAAAACCTGTACCCCCTCTTGATGTGCCCTACCATTCCATCGAACATTCTTATATACGAATATCGAATACATGCCAGGGGTGCCGAGATCCCCCACAGCTTTTGAGGACTTCCCCCTCGCCAATTTGCTCTCACAATCGCCCCATTTTTTACACTCCTAATAAGTAATGTCCCAATAATTTTCCGAAATTGTAAATTCTCAAAAAGTCTCAAATTTGACTAAATTTTTGAATTTTATAAAATTCTCCAACTAACAAAAATTATTAATTTTTTAAAAATAGCAGAATTTTCAAAAGTCATCGTATTTTCAAAAATTGCCAAATTTCTAAAAATTATTAAATTTTAAAAATTGAAAATTTTTCCAAAATTAGAATCTTTTTAAAAATTGTCAATTTTTGATGATTTAATAATTTTTCAAAATTGTAAATTTTCAGAAAATGCCAAATTTTCCAAAATTGTTGAATTTTATAAAAATTTCTGATTCACAAAAATTATTGATTTTTCAAAAGTCATCAACTTTTAAAAAATTGTTACATTTCTAAAAGTTACCAATTTTTAATGATTTTTAAAATTGTAAATTTTCAAAAAATTCCAAATTTCCAAAAATTGTTGAATTTTTTAAAATTTTCTAATTCACAAAAATTATGGATTTTTCAATAATTGTAGAATTTTCAAGTCTTCACCTTTTCAAAAATTGTTACATTTCTAAAAATTATTCAATTTTAAAAATTTCCAATTTTTAATGATCGAATAATTCTTTTTAAACTGCTAATTTTCAAAAAATGCCAAATTTTCCAAAATTGTTGAATGTTATAAAATTCTCTGATTCACAAAAATTATTGATTTTTAAAAATCATTAGGTACCTTTTCAAAAATTACCACATTTCTAAAAATGATTAAATTTGAAAAATTGAAGATTTTCCCAAAATTGTCAATTTTTAATGAACTTTTTTTCTAATATTTTCAAAAAATCTTGTAAACCTAATTTTCAAAAAATTTTATTTTTATAAAATTTTTTAGATTTTTTTGTTAAAAATCTCTAATTTTTGTTCCGATTTTTTCTGTTGAAAATTTCTCTTCAAAATCTTTTTTGAAAATCACCAAAAAATTCTTTAATCAAGTATGGACTTCGAGAACAGAAAATGTCATATTTTCTCTTTATCTTCAGTACTTCGTCAGAACAGTTCATTTTGAATTTGTGATTCGAAGGAGGGGGGGGGGGATATTATTATGAATTAAAATTTACTAAAAAAGATTTGTAGTCATAATTTTTTAATGCTTGTTTTTCAAACAAAATTTTCAAAGAAGAATTTGAAGATTTTAGGTAAAACATACCCTTAGAAAAAAAATTGCAAAAAAAATTCAAACTTCTCCTATTCTCGAAATTTGTTCAAAAATTCCATCAACAAATTGAAAAAGAAATGATTCCTATTCTTTTATGGAAAAAACGCAGACTGTCTTTTTATACTTAAGGTAATAGGCAAAAAAAAAAAGTAAAAATCGTATTAAAAAATTGAAGAAATTATTCTCCACAGAATATTCAAAATAAAAATTCCATACTTTTTATGGAAGGAAATCTTTCTGAAAAAAATTTCAAAAAAGATATGACTAAGAGCCAATATGTACTTTGAAAATTTCCTGTTCAAAAAATTTTAAAAATCCTATAATTTTTTTTTAAAAGTTAAATTTGAAAAAACGTGAAAAATTCCCTTAAATAATGTGACCCAAAATTTCAATCTGAAAAATTGCAAGATGAATTCATTACAAAAAAATCTACGAGTAGGTAAGTAGGTAGGTATTTTGATACATTTTTAAATGTTTTAAAAAACCTGAAAAAATTTTTCAAAAAAAAAATGGAATTTTTTTTTTTAAGTTGAGTATTATGAAAATTTTTGAGAAAAATTCTTTCAAAAAGTTGAAATACAAACAAAACAAATTCTGAGACAGATAAATGAAAAAATTAAAAAAATTAGCGAAGAGGAAGATACATAAGAAGGGGTAGGAAAAAAATTATAAATCCTTTAAAATTTCGCGTAAAATCAAAGGAGTTGAAAATATTTTTTAAAAATCAATGCATTTGAATTTAAAAAAAAAAACTGCAAAAAATCAGTTTTTTTTTTAATTAACAAAAAAAAATTTAATTAGGTAACAAAAAATAAGAAAATATTGTAAATTCGTAAAAATATAGTAGGTCTAGGTACTTCATTAGAAAAAATTAACAAATTATAAATTCGCCAAAACTGTATAAATCGAAAATTGCTCCTAAACGTAAAAAATTGAATAATAATTCAAATATCCCCAAAACTTCATAAAATGAAAATTTGAAAAATATTCAATGAATCAATATCAGGGGAAATGGATCGAAAATTCTAAAAAGCTAAATAGAAGGTAATTTATTGAAAATTATTCAAAATTTGTTATTAATTAGCATTTGTTGAAAATTTAATTATTTAAAATAAGCAGAAAATTTGTAAAAATTTCAATAAGCTGAAATTAAAAAAAAAGAGTAGATATTTAGTATACCTATTCAAATTCTTAAAAAATGTAAAAATTTATTAAATCATTAAAATTTGTAAAAAATTGGTAGGTATAAAAATGCAACGATTTAAAACTAAAAAAAAAAAAAGAAATTTAAAAATATAAAAATTTTCAGAAGTTTTCAAATATTTGCGAAAATTATGAAATCAGAAATTGGCAAAAATTTTGTAAATAAAAAGATCATTAAGTTGGAATAAAAAAAAAAATTTTAAAAATGGAGAAATGGAAAATTTGAAAATTTTGAATAGATAGGGAATTGAAAATTCCTCAATTCCTCCAAAATTTAATAAATTGAAATTTTGTAAAAATATTAATAAATTTAAAAAACCTGAAAACTTGAAAAAATTGCGAATTTTTGCGTTCGTTAACGAATCATTGGCAGCTGAAATCAGTTTGCGAATGAAAATTGAAAAATCGTTCACGGTAGAATTTTGTCGTTCACGAACGATTCTTTCATTGAATTTGTCCTTCCTCGTAACCAGAAATTATTTCATTTCGCGTTAAAAATGATTTAAAAACGCATCTCGTACGATTTTACTCTTTTCTAAACCTTAACAGTCATCGCCCATTAAATCCAGCAAACAAAAGACTTACTTATGGCGCGGAATCGACCTTCTGGGCAACCAGTGTATTTTTAGTAATTGCCTAATTTACTTTTTAAAATACCCTAGCTAACGTTTTGTTCGCAATTAAACGCGAAACTGGTAGATGAAAGGAAACCTTGGCAGCTGGACGCTGGCGTAGTCCGGTATCTTTTCCTGATCGAACCTTGGCACTTTTGGTGGTCAGTGATCGTACGTGGTTATAAACCAGAGTGTGGAACCCGAATGAATCTCGATCTCGAGCGATACCAATCGTACGGATGAAAATTTCCTCCTTCGTGCTGGTCGACTCGAGACGCGACGACCCATCGTGTATTTCCGCGATCCCGAAATATATGCACCATACGATTTAATTAAGTAAACCGAGCACGAGAGGAGGAAGAGATGCAATTACGTAATTGAGACAAAACACCAACGCACTGGAGAGCATATTTACGTAAAATACGAGTAAAAACAACAAAAAAAAAAACGTAACAACAGCGGAACAACACGAGTAGCGAAATGTAAATCTTAATGTAGGTATTATTGACAGATTCCATCAGTTTTGTACTTTCCAATCGCGATGCAAATGTGCAATAATTAAAATTCGTCTTTTTACAGGTTTCCGCGTTTACAATACAAATACGTACTTCCCGCAGCCCTCGGCCCGTAGCGGCCGGCCGAGCCGTAGCGCCGCGTGCAGTCGTTCTGTACGTGTACGTCGTATTCTTGTGCAATACAAAATTTATTTATGAAGATTCGGTCCAAAGATCGTGTACAAAACAGCAAAAAAAAAAAAGTCGTGCATCGTGCGCTTCGCTTTGCTTTGCTCTGGCTTGGTTGTTATTTCACAACTGCGACGACGACGACGTCGAGCCAAAACAATAACCGGAGGACGCTGCCAGGCATTTCGCCCTATTGCCAATTCAACGCCATTAGAGACTCGGCGTGAGCCGTACGATCTCCAATGGAGTCATTTTCTATAGGTAAGGTATGGTACGAGTATGTAGACTACGTGCTAGAGTATTTACCCGAACAATTCGTATCCATCGTCGCACGTATAGGTCGCTATGGAACCTGGCTTTGGCACTTCTGAAGATACGCTTACGCGGGCGTTCACCGGTACGGCTGGACTTCCGCAAAGTATTTTGCCATCTGAAATGCAGACCATAAATCAAAGCTCGGTTAACGGAAAATAGGTCAACAGAAATGGTAAATATTCTTCGGCCATTTCTAACTATATGCGGTATCGAGAACAAAAGAAGGAGAATTTTTACTCGTAGCTGGAGAATTTGCACAGACAACACTCGTAAATGATTTTATTCTGATTTTATACAGAGGCGGACTGGTAAGGTCGGCGGGTCGGCGTTTGCCGATCGGGCCCCCCCGTTTAAGGGCCCCTCGGGTCCATGAAAAAATGAAAAAAGTCAGAATATTGATAGGTATTTGAATATGCAACTGTGTCACTTATTCAAAGAGGGAAAGGACTGTTTTGTACCTATAGAATAAATGAAAATTCAATTTTTTGAAGAAGTACAATTTAAAAAAAATTAAAAGTAACTTTTTTTACGTTTTCATAAACCAGCTGTTGAATTGCCTAAATTGCAAAATTTTCAAAAATTATCATCTCTCTATATATGAAGGGTACAGGGAAAGAAGCAGGTAAGTCACTTTTTCAACATTTCGAGAAAAACGAATTTTAAAGTTTAAAACCCTCTAGAAATTTCTTAAACCATTTTTCATGACAAGTGAATCTAAAAACAGTTGTAAAATAGATTTTTGAGTAACACATTCAATCAATCAAAGCAAAGCTTTTTATTTACAAATGTAGTTACATTTATAAAAAGCTACATTCGTGACCCTATGACAGGGCAAAAGCCTCCCCCCGCCTGCGCCATTCAAACTGGTCCTGGGCAATGCGTTGGAAGTGTCGATGAGTCAGGAGTTTCCTAAAGTCGTCACTCCACCTGGCCCTCTGACCCCCCCTATCTTCTCGTTCCCGTATTAAACCAAAACGTGACTCTTTGGGTCCATCTGTTATCGGTTAGTCTTGCCACGTGTCCTCCCTACCACCACTTTTTTGTTTTCATCAGTTTTACCGAATCTCTATTGATAATTTGGATAATATTTAACGTATTTTTCCTATCTATCTTTACCACTAGGATAGCAATTCTATCATTAACTCCCTTTAATTATTTTAATGATTTTTTTATATTTTTTATTAATCCAAAAGCCCACCCCCCTCTGACCGTCCGTGTTTCCCACATAACAGAGAAGATTCCCTTCCTTGGTTTCAATTATCCTTTCCCCCAAAGCATTTTCGAGTTCGCATAGATTTTTGTAGTTCATTAGGGTTCTAACATTCAGGCTAGCTATATTAATTTTGTTCAAATTAAGTTTTTTAAAGGTTTTTGGGGGAACTTGGTCTACCTGCCCTGATTGACCAGATCTGACTAGGCGGGCTGAGTTTGGCTTTTTACATTAAATTTTTGTCTTAGAATTAGACCTATCGATATTCCTAGTATATTGAGTGATCTTCGATTGCGGTTGCTGTTTGGATTTCTTATTCCTGGTATTTGCTGCTACTGGCTCGGTAATTTCTGCCTCCGCTTGAGATGTGATGGGTTTGTTACGAAGTTGTTCCTGAATGCGAACTACTTCTTTTACACTGGTAATTCTATGCACGGGTGAATCTTCTTTTTCCCTTATTAAAACTTTTCCATCCTTGACCCAGACAAAACGTACTAAATTTTCTTTTCTAAGAGCTTGGGCGCTTTTAAAAACCTTAGCAGTTTCAACCGTTAGATGCTCGCTAATGTAGATCGAAGAAGGAGGATTGATGTTCATATTCAGAATGTTCGTATTTGGTCTCGATTTCTTTCCGTTTGTAATCAGCGAAGATTTCTTATCGTAGTTCAGCATACGCACGATAATCGGAGGGGTATCCGTTTTGGATGGTAACCTGTGCACCGCGATGACGTCATGTTCCTTTATCATTACGTTTAGTTTACTACCTAAAGTTTGAACAATGTCATACAGATTCTCTCCCTCTTGAACCGGTATCCCACTTAATACAACGTTTGGTTTTCTCGAATATTGATCTAAATCGTTACATTGGATTTTTAATAACCTATTTTCTTCGAGAAGGAATTCAATGTCTTCCTTCATATCTTCTTGATCTGTACTTAATTTTTCTACTTTATTACATAGAGTATCTACCTTCGAGTTAGTTTTTTCTACTGTTGATTTCACCTCCTTGATATCTTCCGATATTTTGGTGACCAGCTCAGTTAGTTTTTCCATCTCTGCGACTGTATATGATGTGAGTGGCGCAAACCTGCGTATTCCAAGCGAGGATCGATTACGAGAAACAAATCTAGCCCGATTACCGAATTATATTCAATTATATCCGTATTATCGAATAGATGAAACCGATAAGAGAACGCACTATGTAGCTTAGTTACACAAATAGTCGACAAGTATAATCTCTGACGCAACAAGACGAGCGCAAAAGTACGTCCGTTTCGAACAACAGCATTAGCCAAACTCCGACCCATATACTACTTTTGTGTATATATAACTTATGATAACTATTTGTTTTTTTTTCAGCGATTGTATACTGCTCGAGGGTTTTAAACCAGTTTATGGAAATTCAAGTGTTTTTTATGATACTCCGTCGAGCTTACAATGGTTCGTAACTAGTTTTTCTTTATTTATTTTAAGATTCCTCAACAATACCACCACCACCACCATCAACGCAACCAATTTAACTTCAAATGATTTTGACCTTTTCAGTTATGGTGACCTACCGGTGATTACTTGTCCAGAGCCTGAGCCTTTTGAAGTGTGAGCGGTTTACACATGTTTCTTTTATTTTTTGGTGTTTTTAAATTTTAATGAATTTAGTTTTGTTTCAGGTATGAAGATTCAATTTCATTCACTTCGCCGATTAGGTGTAGCACAGAGCACACCAAATAATACTTCGTCCGCTTTTGACCAGGAGAACATATTTGGATATAGGTATGTATATTAGCCTAAAAATGGGGACGGATCCGATGATCTTCGATTTGTGTCGTTTCGTGTTGTGTCAATTATTTATTCTCCAACAATCATTCTACTTTAAAAACAAAAAATAATTATGCTTGGCTGATTTTTTTCAGGTATGAAAAACTTATGAAAAACTTTCGGGTCTATTACAGTATCTGACTACCGATAAAAAACACCATGATTTTTTTGTAAACAATTGAGCATGTCTTACACAGTGCAAGATTTTCACAAACAACGCTTAGCCATGGGTGGTTAGCTGGGAAAATATATTTTGTTTATTACATCTCGACTTTGGTTTGATTTTGATAAAAATTCCTCGATTTTCATTTCAAATTTAAATTTAATTTTTTATTTCTTACTTAAAAAATGGATAGGAACATCATTGATTTAATTAGTTCGTCGGAATCGGAAGATGAAGACGAATGTCGATACTTTTTCTGCGGTATCGTTAACACTAGCGGAATCGGACCTTAAAAATACTTTTTGCATTTACAGATCTAAACTTACTCGCAAATAATACTGGCGATATATTGCCGAATGCCAGTTTTCATTTCCACTTTCATTTAGGCAGTCTACTGCCGAATTGGTTGCAAGATACATGAACGAACCTTGAGCATTACCACTGATGGTTGGAAATCAAAAGCGGGTGGTAGCTACATGGGCGTCACATTCACAACCGCAACTGAAAATGGATTAAAAAGTGAAGTTCTCACTTGTAAACCCATAAGTGATCGTCACACCTCCGGAAATATTGCATTCTTTTCAGATGAAACAATCGAGTTAGCAAAAATCGAAAAGACATATATCGTTAGTATTACAACCGACAACGGACCAAAAATGCTGGCTGCTCAACGATTTTTTGCAAATGGGTATGAGTAAATTTTGCAAACTGTTTAAAAGTTTAAATCAATAAATAAAATTAAAATTATACTCATCTCTAATTAGGTAAGAATAAGGATCAAGGGTGATTTTTAATGATTTGATATTAAAAATAGTTGAATTTTAAAATCTACCTATTATTTCATTTAGTTTTTTTTTTTTTAATTTTGCAAACCGTTTAAAAATTTAAATCAACAAATAAAATTGTAATCATTATAATTACAATTATCTCTAATTAAGAATAAGGATTAAGAGTGATTTTTAATGATTAGATATCAAAAATAGTTAAATTTTAAAATCAAAACGGAAATGGAGAGAATTGGATGCGTGGTCCACCAAATACAACTGGTGGTTAGAGATGGTACAAAAACGCCACAAGTAAAAGAAGTATTTGACAAGGTATAATGTCGATAATTTTCTAAGACTTGATTATGTACCAAGTATTACATAAGGTATAATGTAAAAAATCTCTCAAGACTTGATTAAGTAGGTATGTAATGAGTATTACATTAGGTAGGTATAATGTAAAAAATCTTCTATAGTCCATCCAGTGATGTCACTCACAGTTTGTTGGGTGCAGGGGAAAGAAGAAACAAAAATCCACACTACCAAGTATTATGAAGCAAGATGAGTAAATTCCAATTTGTTGGAAAACATTTCAAATTTTAGAAATACATAAATATCACTGGTTCTGAATTATTATTTTTTTAAATACACTTATCGTAATTATGTGCCTAATTTTAAAATTTTCAGCTAGGTAGTCGAGTAGCCCTTCCAGATTGTGATAAGTTTTCGAACTCTGTACGTCAAGCTGAAAACCAACTTGTTACAGTCAACAAACGACTAGAAGCAGCCCGCCATGCAGCAGTCAAGCAAGCCGAAGAAGTGGAAAAAACTTCGATTAGCCATCGCCGATTACTCTATCCACTGGAATTAAACGACGAAGAAATTATTACAAATTCGACCAACACACCGCCGAACGATGAATGGGATGATCCAATTGTCGAAGTTCAAGAGATATATTCGAAATCAGAATCTGAATAAAGTAATTATTTACAATCTATTTAATACCAGCGATGCTGACAAAACGAACGATTATAGTGAATATTCTGGAAATTTCCGGAGAATGGGATGAATATTCTGTACAGTGTGACATAATCGATGAAGATATTTATGACCAGAACGAACTCTGTAAGTATATTAAATTTTCATTTTCTATTGTATAATGAGTATCCTTGTATAAGCGTTTGTTACAGGACTTCTAAAATTGATAGGGCTGATACACCTAAACCAGAATGGTTTAGATCAATTTTCATATAATACGCCGCCCAGTTTAAAACGGTTAGTAGCTCGTAGTAGTAAGGGGGCCCCTATAGCGCACTCCTAAAAAATTTTCCAAGTCCGGAGATGCGCATTGCGCATGCGCGGGTGCTTGGAAAATTTTTAGGAATGCGCTACCCACAAACTTATAAGAAAAAAGGATACAACAAAAATACGAAGCACAAAAGACACTAGATGTGATAATACAAATTTTCCATAGCTAAAATGGAAATAGTGTAATTTAAAAAATACACTATTTCCATTTTGCCATGGAAACTTTGTATCCAGATGTGTGGCAGGTTGGTTGTCTTCGGTGCAGGACAGATTCGGATTTTGGTGAGTATTTCAAGCCGACCAATTACGATTAGGTTTTGAAAAAACAAGCAAAATCATAATTGGTCGCCAAAAATCCTGAACACCCCGCAAACTTCACTCGAACACCGCGAATTTTTAAAGATTAGTAGGTATATATTTTTAGAGGACCAGTTGGTCTCTCGGTTTTTTTAAAAAACACAACTGACAGATTAACGTATGCCTCTTTAAATATACATATTTAACACCGTCGAACACCGCGAAACCGAACCAAAACTACACTCTACTCAAACATCGCGATTCGCATTATTCCTTTCAGGAATCGACACCGGTTTAATATTGGGAACTTGACACTACTAAAACCAAACCAACAACCAAGCGATTTTTTCAAGTAAAAATAACAGGAACAGGAAAAGATAAAAATTTAGAATTGTTGGATGCGGTTTCGGCGCGAAGACAAGATAAACAAATAGTCTGCCCGGCGGGCAAAATTTTTCCAAGTTGGCTATCTCTGACAAACGGAGATAAAATAATATGTTCCGTTTATGTGATTTTTCTAAGCGAGATAAACGGAGGTACAATGTGCGGTTAGCAAAAGAGATAACTGACTCGATGTGTTTCAGCCA
>FIZV01026167.1:0-12269 GCA_900050545.1 Trionymus perrisii | reverse complement strand
AAAACTCAGTATATGAAAAATTTTAAAAATTCCACAGATTTTTTTTCACGAGAAAATTATTTTTTAAATATCCTTATTGAAAAATCAAAAAAAATTAGGTTTTAAGAAAATACTCATTTTTTGAAAATTTGAAAAAAAAGTAAACAAAGATATACTTACCTACTTAGTTTCAGAAATTTGATAAAAAAAAAAAAAAAATGGTTTGAAAAAAAGTTTTTATTAAGTAATAATTGCACAATTTTTCCAGAAAATTCTGTTTTCTTAAAAAAAAATAGAAGAGTTCTACTTCATCAAAATTAAAAAAAATCTACGTGTTTACTTATTTTTCCATGAGAAATTATTTCTTGAATATATATTTTTCAAATTAACAAAATTTGGATTAAAACAATGTTGATGTTTTTTTTTAAATTTTGGAAAACTTTTTAAAGCCAACCAGAATTTTTTTTTAAATTGAAGAAAATTCTGCTTGAAAAAAAAAAACAGATTTTTTTTTCAATGAATAATTTTTTTTGGAAAATTCTGCATTCTAAAAAATGTAAAAATTTTGTTAAACTTGGTAAAATTCATGATTTTAAATAAAATGTTTTCCACAGATCTGTTCTTTTGTGCTTTCTCATAAAAAATATTTTTTTTTTTATTTTTTTTTGAAAATATTAAAATAATCAATAAAATTTGCATGAGAAAAAGTAGTAAGTATTTTTTTCTAATTTAAAGAACAAAAATATTATTTTAGAAAAAAAAAATTAGATAAGCAACCCATCAATCAAAAGTTTTTTTCTAAAAATGGGAAAAAATTGTTTTAAGAAATTCTAATAAAATTTGGGTTGAAAAACTTTCTTAAATTTATATTAAGTACATACAATTAGTATTTAATAAACAATTTAAAAAATATACTCACTTATTCATTCGCCATCATTTTTTTTAAATAAAAAAATATTTTTTGAAAGTAGGTAATAAAATATTTAACAAAATTTAAATTTCAATAAATAAATAAATAATTGAAAGTACGAGTATTATTTTTTAAAAAGTAAAAAAAAAAAATGTAATTTCGGAAAAAAAAACTGAACACAACTCAACAATTAAAATCTCTTTTCTAACAAAATGTTTTTCAAAATTTGAAAAAAAAAACTGAATGGTTAGCATTTATTAAATTAGATAATTGTTTTATACGTATATAATTCTTCGTTCTTAGAAAATTTGATAATTTCAAATTGACTCAAAATTAAATTTTTCAAAATGAAAATAAAAATTTTGAAATACTTACCTAAATCAAGAACTTCCTTAAAAAAGTCAAAAAATAATTTCTTGCGAGTTTTTGAAAATTTACTTCAATTTTCATGAAATTAAAAAAATTAGGGGTCAACTCAACCCATCCAAGCGAATGTACGAATGGCAGGTACGAGATACTTCTCATAGTTACGTATGAGGACTGGTGAAATGAATGAGTGGAGAAAAAAAAAAACTGATCACGTATAAAAATACTTCGTTTTGTATAATTTATCTAAAGTTAAGAATTCTTTTTTTGTTTTTCACCATTATTTTAAATTTTAATTTACACTCGAATAATAATATTCAACTCCATAATGTATGTAGCTTACGTCAATGTACCTAAATTTAGTATCACCCTTCCCAACAAAATATCAACGCATCTCATCAAGCCACACGAAACACCCACAATCGAAGAAGAGGAAAGTCGAAGCAAAGAAATCCTCGCATTCGTAAAAAAAAAATCAGAAAATTTGCTCTTTTGCTCTTCTCAAAAAAGGGCCCAGCTCCAGATCATCGGTACGAAAGAGAGTGAGAGGAGTGAACTGGTCTCCGGTCGGAAGGACGTACGTTCTCAAAGCCTCACGTCGGTTCATCCAGCTCGAGCATCGAGTCGGTCTCGCAGAGAAGAGAGCGTACACGTTGGTGCGACGTAGTCGGGCCCTCTCTCAAGCGTATCTCGGGTTCGTGTATTTGTAGAATCGCGGCGTGGCGACGTCTGTGGACTCGGCGTCCCGCCGTCCGCGACCATAGGAGTCGCCTTTGCCGATTGGTAGGCGCGTTCGAAGCGCGCTACTTGATTGGCGGCGTGTACTTTGGTAGTGGGGGTCGTGAGCGGAGCGGCTATTATCATAAGGGGTTAGCGCATTCGGTCGGTAGGTAAAAACCATACCGAAAGTCATAAACGATACCGCGTAACAAGTGCAACACGGAGCGCACCATTCAAGCTAAATTGCTACTAAACAATAGGAAAAACGTCGTTGGTTTTTTTATTTTATTTTTTTCTAACTTACGGGTGCCGCCGCTCGCGCGCGAGAGGGACCACAAAAACGGTCCATAAAAAGGTTTTTAACGGAAAAAAAGGTTTTTATTTTCGGGTCGCGTTAAAATCGGCACATGGAATTCGGTAAACATGCGAATATAAGGTAAAAAAATAATATAAATTAAAATCGAACGTGAATGATTTGATCGTCGGTTTTGTTTCTTGTTTTACGATATAATTTTCAATCGATTTTTCGACTCAATTTCGCGAATTCTGTTCCCTTCGCTTGTAATTTTTATTCGATCGATCTGTGCTAATTTTTTCAATTTGTTCGCGACTCTGTGTACCGCGATGACCGGCGAGTGGCGATGAAACGTATGGTGGCCTTGCATCTTCGCAGCAGTCGTCGTGCAGCATCCTGAGCCGCAGCATCGATCCGGTGACATGACAATATGCCGCAATGAGTTCGAAATTCATTATCGATAGTATGCTACCGAAATATCACCAACAATATCATCATCAACTATTGAACCCTGTTATCACCTCGAGCAACGCTGGAAACCTCGACTCGCCAGTAGTCAACTATAGTCTAACCAATAACTCCTCATCTAGCTCATCTTCGCCACCGCCCTCACTCGTATCTCCGGCCAGCCGAATGTATCCTTATGTAGCCGCATCGGCGGCAGCCGCACATCACCATCATCAGCAGCAGGCCGCAGCAGCGGCCGCCTTCGCCACCGGATCAATGGTTCCGGGAGCCTTCACGTCGCCCAGCTCTGCCGCATTGGCCGCCGTCGTAGATGCGGCCACAGGCGATAAATCGTGTCGATATACCAGTAATGTTCCTACCGCCGATTCGATGGTCAATTACACGCTGCATCATCAGAACGGAGCGACCGCTAATTCCGCATCAGCCGCGTCCGCATCGATGGCCGCATTCTATCATCAGGCTGCCGCAGCATCCGTCGGCGCCGATCCCCTCAATTCGTGTTCGTCTCAAGTTAACGCCAGCACCGGCCAAGGTATGCCTGATTTACCCAGATATCCGTGGATGTCGATAACCGGTAAGATATACCTACAATTTTCCATCTAATCTTAGCTTTTCTCGTCGTATTGTTGCGGATACCTGCCCTCATTCAGATTGGTATCGATCGAGGTGCTTTTCATCGATGCCGAAGGTGTCCAATTCGTCCTCTCGTCCCATTGTGGTCGCAGTTTTATTGCTTTACAATATCGAGTAGTCGTTATCCTACTGTGAAGCATCCTTTTAAAAACCAACCTCTCAGGTCGCTTTCGTGCCATCTAAAAAGCCGCATCGAAACAAAAGATAGCACCAAAGGTGGTCCCTGCGTATCTATAAAAAAGAAAACACCATCACGTGGGTTTCCAATGTCTCGATAAGATCGATTAAATTTTAATCTTTTCCAACACTGAAAACTCGTGCGATTAATAAATTATTGCATCGAATTAATCGTCTTGTGTTTATCCCCATCAAGATTATAACTAAGTATATGCAGAAGCAACCTATTTATACGCTAGATTCATCTCTCTGTATAATGCAAATCGCGCTCCACACGTCGTGTAATTATTATTCACTTGTACGAGTTTCGTATCTACTAAGGTCAAGAAAATTGGCGCTGTTTGGCTTCTCACACCGTTATAAAAATATCGATAATTTTATTAAACTGTGGTTGCACGATCGAGTACACGATGCGAAGTTGTGTTTACATTTTAACCCTGCCTGCGTTGTGACCTATCACAGTGGAGGACTTTGTAATGCGTATTTAGGCTAAATTTATGTTACTATTTAGCCCTTTTCTTACATTAAGCAGTTTGAGTACTTCCAGATGTTGTTTCCGCCACCAGCACCAGTGGCAGAGTAAATTCAAAGTGATAATTTATCGAGAGCTGGTGGCCAACTTGGATGAATGGTAATTGAAAAATTTTCAAATGAAGGTTTAAAATGGGTATCGAACTTGAAGATTTTGGTAGGTGTTGAAATTTTTGCCCTTCGTGCTTCATTTTTGACTCGATTTATGGGGGTTTTTAATATTTTAATCAAGATATTAGTCTCCGTAGGACGATTTTTTTTTTACCCATTGAAACTAAAACCAAAAATTGAAGCCAAAATTGTAAACAATGAATTATTTTTTAAATCAGACTTAAAACTTTTAGGTTTTTCATTTTTTTTGGGAGGGGGAGAAGGGGATACGAAATTTGAAAACTTTTTAATAGATTTTCAACTTTTCAATTTTTTTAGGCCAAAATGTGGAAAAAAATTCAACTGAAGACAAATTGGGCCTCCAAAATAATGTGGAAAATGACCTCGATGGCTCTGTTATGGTCTATAGTCTGGTTTAAAAAAAATAATCCAAAAATATAATGATTTTTTCAGGCTTTCCATTTTTGGGAGGGGGAGGAGGAGGGTGAAATATGAATGAAGATTCGATTGACGTCAAATTTTTAATTTTTTGGGATTAATATACCAAATCCAAATGAAACACAGAGAAATTTTCAACTTTTCAATATTTTTTTTCCAGACCAAAATATGGATAAAAATTCAACTGAAGTCGAATTGGGGCTTCAAACTATGTGGAAAATGACCTTGATGGTTATTTTTCGAAAAAGAGCATCTAAATATGTACATAGTTTTTAAGACTAATCCAAAAAAATAATGAAATGTTTAGGTTTTTGCAATTCTTTTTCAGGATAAAATATGAATAAAAATTCGATTAAATTCGATTGAAGATGCAGTATGGCCTATTTACCAATCGATGATTTTAAAAATGAGAAAAAAATCGCAAATTTTTCATGTGATCTCCCCAAATGTGATATGATTTTTTTTTCTTTTTTAAATAATCGACCTCTGTCCCTATATTAAAAAAAAAAAAAAAAATCAGCAAAGGAGGGAAAAAAATTGTGGATTAAAATTTTTTTTGACAAAAATCAGTTGAAGTCGAGAAATTATATTTTATTTCAAATCAAAAAGTTGAAATTTAGGTTTTCGACACAAGATCGTTCTAGAGAATCTCGCCAGTTCTTAACCAACTTCAAAAAAAGGAGTAGGTTCTCAATTAGTAGTCTGTATTTTTTCAAAAGATAAAGTGCTAAATTTTGGACCCTTTCTACTTTACTTTTGAGGCAATAAATGCATTTCTCCATTTCAATTATTCCATTGGTCCCAATCAAACTTCTTTTTTACCCATTGAAGTCAAAATCGAAAATTAAGACGAAAAAATATTTTTCTTGAGGAACTAAATTTTTAAAAAATCGCATAAATTTAAAATTTAAAAATTTGAATTTAGTTGGTTTTTGAAACCATTTCGACCTTTCTGGAATTTTATGATCGTCCTAAAAAGCATCCACTCGTAGATAATTTTTTTAGTATTTTGGAAAACTAAGAAGTTCAAAAATAAGCCAAGGAGATTCAAAATTTTAATTCGAGATTATTAACTTGCTGTTTTCATCGGTCAAAGCCCTATTCAAATTTTGCAACGGAAATTTCTATAAAACGTAAAATATTAGATCTCTTACAAAAATCGAATTAATTTCAATTAAAAAGTTGAATTTTCGTTTTTTTGCTAGCATTTTATGATCGTTCTATGGAGGTTCCAGACAAAACTAGATTTTTCCCAGAATTTTTTAAGATCTCTTGGAGGCCTATAAGATCAAACAATTCGAGAGGTGAAAATTTTGAACTCAGAAGATTTTTGACAACTTCTGTTCATTTACCAAATTCCTAAAGGAAAATTTCTCAATATTGTCTAATTTATAGAATAGGTACGTGAAATTCGATTTCTTACAAATAAAAAAATTGTCAAATCACAAAGTTATTATTTAAATTTTTTTTGCACCATATCGACCTTTCTTTAGGTAATTTTATGATTGTTCTGGACTTCTGGAGGGCCTCTAGAAAAAGCTGGATTTTTTCCAAGAATTTTGAACTTCACCAAGGAACCTGAAATCCAACTTGAATGTTTGAAAATTTAGGTTTAAGAGTTTTTGATACAGATACTCCACTAATTTGTTGAATTTCTGCTCAAATTTTGCTACAAAAACCTTCAAAATTGTCAAGAATTAGGTTTCTTTCCAATAGGAAAAATTCCAAGTTGAAAAATTTTAATTTGATCTTCGGCTCGACATTGATTTTTCTGGAGCTTCTATTAAATTAAAATCCCCTTCTTTCCTGATATTTTAAAAGTATCCTAGAAAATCTTGAAAATCGTGCCATAATCGAACAATTCGAAGAATTGAAAATTCTTTCAAATTTTTTCTACATTCTGGAAGGCGGCAAATTCTCCAATCGGAATTTGCTAAAAATCTTCTGCTGAACGAGCCACTCTAGATGGAATAACGAATCATGAATGGACCGTCACCTTGTTACAAAGTAGTTGAATGTTTTAAAATTCTCGCGTAACCGTGAAATTCTTGGCATCGCATAACTTGAGGCCGCATTCGCAGCGTTGCTGAGAGTGTTTTTCGAATAACTCGCATGCCAGTGTATTCTGCGGTGAAGTTTTCAGATGAAATTTTTCAATGGAAATATCAAATATGCGTATAAAAATACCATAGATATAGGTAAATTAGGTAGGTATATTGGGTTAATTTGAATTCGTGTTACGAGATGTGGCTACCGTGCTTTAAAATGTTGCCCCTATAAATTAATAGATGTCGATATACTAGTTTGATTTTGCAGCATCGGCTGCGTGTTTCAATAATCGAGCTGTATTTTCTACTTTTACCCAAATTACCATATTTTTTGTTGGCGTTTAACCTACTGATGAACGAGATTTTTGTGTCGTGATGAAACAGTCGTCAGAGTCGTACGGGTAATGTATCGGAAGTGTACAATGATGGGAATGGTTGAAAGAGATACTGTAACGAATTTGTCGAGATTTGAAACAGGTGCCTATGTCTATATAACCTACCCAGTTTGATGTATGAGATACAAAAACTCTTTAAGTGAAATAGGATCGAAAGTAACTGAAATAATTTAAAGGAACGACCCTTTCGATAATTTGTAAATCAACTGGGTATAAATTAACACAGCACATTCGAAAAACCAACAAATTTCAATGTGGTTATCGACTATATACGTATTGGAATAGCTAATAAAAATGATAATTAAGCTGCCAGACCGTTAGACTGCGGCAGCCAATTGGAGCCAATCAAATTTATATCCTCCACCTACCAAACACTGACAATTCAATTTCTAAATTGCTTATTTACTCATTTAAGTGAATGGTACGAGTTTTCATACGATAAGAAATTTTCGTCGTTTTTTAAACGAGGCCTCCGCTGTGCTCAAGGAGATGGGAAGAGGGAAAATTTCGTAGATTTGGTGAAATTTTAAAAAATGAACAATGAAAAATAAGAAGAAGTGATTTCGTTGAGAAAAATTTTCAAATCGATAATAATTTTCTATAAATTAATGATACTTTTAGGCTCGATTTAAAATCGAAATAATTTAATTTCGCAAAGTGGCTATTTTTTACTATTTTTTTTTCTCCGAAGAAAAAGAGAGAATGTTTTTAAAACATGCCTCCTTAAATGGAAATTTTTTCTCGATTGTAGTTGTTCGAAGCAAGGATCGAATCGAGATTATTTATAGTTTCTCAGGTCCAGACTGTGGTTTTGGTTTTTATTGATTTTCAATTTTGGCAAGATTTTCAAAAATGCTTCGAGTTTATAAGTAATTTTTATGTATTTCTTTTGCATCGCTCCAAGTGTAATTTTGTATCGAATTTACGACTTGTTTGGACTTTGGATGATTAGTTATGGGTTGCAGAATTGCTTCTATGCGAGAGATATGTTTGCGAATGAGAAGGCCAAATTTGTGTAAGGAGTTCTGAAACGAAGATGAATCAAAGTTTTGATAATAATTTGTTTGAAATTGAGAAAAAAGGAGAAAAGGGCGTGAAATACACATTTTCTTCATTGGTAAATTCAATTTTTTTTTCTCGTAAGTTTTTGAATTGGAATTTTGAAATGAAAATTTGTTCTGCTTACATTTAAGGAAAAGTGGAAAGGAGAGGGAGTAGATTAAAAATTTCAATCCGAACTGATTCTGAAAAAAATTTCAAAGAATTAAATTTTTACATAAAATTGCAAAAGTTTTTCAACACAATTTTGGATACTTTTCATTTAAAATTTTTCTCAACAATTTGCGTTTGAACAAAAGAAAAAAACTAAGTTCAAAAGAAATTTCCTAAAAAAAATTAAAATTTGTTTTAACCATATTTGATGATGATTTTCAACAAAATTCCGAAAATTTCACGTTTAGGCTAAATTGTTTTTAAAAAATAAAAAAAATAAATTAATCAGATTTTGAATTATTTCTCAGCAAAATTTTGAAAAAGTTGGAATTTATGCTTAGAAAAATGAATAAAAAAATATGTCAATATTTGTTTTGCAACCGAATTGATAATTGAAAAATGTAATGCTTTCAACTAATTAAAAAAAAAAAACAATTGAATAAGAATTTTTTTTAGAATTTTTGTTAAAAAAAAAAAATGATAAAAAAAATGTTTTGTAGCAAATTTTGAAAACGTATAAGAAGATAAACGAGACTTCAAAAATTTCGAGTTTGAGTCAAAATTTTAAAAAACTAAAAAAACAAAAAACATTCGATTTTGAATTTAAAAAGATTTTTTTTTTTAAATTGTAAATTAATTTTTAAATAGAATTTTTTGAAATTTGCATTCTTTTTTTTTGTAATTAGCTAAGGTGATTTTTTTTTCTATAAATTGTTAAAAAGTGTTTGTCTGAACGAAAGTTTGAAAAATTTGTCTTCTAATTTTTTTTTTTTCGAAAGTAGATTTTAAAAAAATTGGATTTGAAATTTTATTCGAAAAATAAGTATTCCTACTTTTAAACTTAAGTTTTAAAAATTGATTTAAAAATCGTACTTTGTATAAAATCAAAATTTTGAACAAAATTTTGAAAAAAATTGCTCTAAAAATTTTTAAATTTATTTTGGACAAAATTTAAAAAAATTTGTGCTTAGATAATTTGTTTTCGAACAAAATCAAATATTTAAAAAATAATCGTTTCATGAAATTTGAAAAAAATCGAAAAAAATTATACTTAATTAACCCACAAAAAAAAGAAAAGAAAAAGAAAAAGAAAAAATTATTTTAAAAAGTTTGAAAAATTGAAAAAATATTTTTTTAAATTTGAAAAAAATATATCGACGAAGCTATTCGCTTATTTTCTTTAAAAATGAGAGAGAAAAAAATAATTTAAAAAATTTTCTAATTGGAAAAATTTGAAAAAAAGAGTCTTGAAGAAATCCACTGAAAAATAAAATTACATTAAAAAATATTTCAAGCCCAAAATTTCGAAAAAAAATCAAAATAGTTTTCATGTACCAAAACTTTTTTATAATTTTTTTTTAATTCCTAAAATAATTTTTAATATGTACCTACCTACGTAGGTGTAGATACCTATATTCTTTAACCTTCTGTCCCTGCTAATTTTGTGATTTGCAATTTAAAAAAGAAATGGGAGTTGAAAAGTTCTTAACTTCGACGAAGATAGTTTGGCCAGCCATGTTCACAAGTCATAACACCCTCCAAGGTGATTTTTAATTTTTATAAAATTTCAAAATTGCGAGCTCGAAGTTTAAAAATATCAGAAATTTAAAAATAAACCCTTCTAGAAAAAATTACATGGAACTCGAAGAAACAAGCCTCAGCTGCTGGTATAAACTCGACGCTAAACCCCCAGGGCATATTTTCAAATCCATCCATCAGCACACTCCGAGCCAATAAGGCCGTACAAAAAACAGCAGCGAAACCGCCAAAACAGCTCCGATTACCCCTGAAATTTTTCTCTTACCTCGACGACAAAAAATCTCCAACTCTTTCGGATAGGTACGTCATTTAACCACGCGCTTCGCGCATTATGCGTTTACACGTTCCAAGATCGTATCAAAAATTAACCGCATCGTAAAAGTCATTTACCTACCAAAGAAATAATAATCCATTCGAGATACAATGTCGTTCGAATATTTTCTCACGCCCACCGGTAATTACGACGGTAATTTCGCGTACAATTTGGATGTCGATTGATTTGTCGCGTATGGATTGATTTTTAGTGATTTATTTTTCCTATACTTTGACGATCTCTTACGCGTAGGCAGCAAAGCGAAAGTTTGGATCGTGGAAAAAAAATCGTCGTCGTAATGGCCAATTTAGCTTAATATTGATATGAGGAAGAGAACCGGTTAATACAGTGTTGCTGCGTAGCATTCTCTTATCATTCGAATCGATCAATTAAATAAATAGGGAAAAAATTACCTTATCCGATTTACACGTTGGTAAATGCTCCGTGTATTAAAAGTAACAAGAATCTAACCGTTGGATTTTGTAAATAATTTGTAAATTTTCCAACACGATAAGTATCATTTTTGTAATCGAATAATCAGTTTTAATATGTAAATTCCAATAACGTGTGTATTACTGGTTTTTGAAGTCTCTATACGTAGGTAAGTAATAGGCACATTTGAAGGGGGAAAAAGGGGGAAAATCTTACGTGAGATATGGCCTGATGTAATTGGGCGCGTGGAGGCGATCGATTTGCGCACAATTTTCGATTGTTTTTCAATATTTATGGCAACCAGTTTGTAAGCTTCGAGATTGCGTAGATGTCCGTTGTTATTTGTAATTAAATCGAAACCGAATACAACGTAAGAGATATTGCGTCGTTAGAGCCCATCGAGTGGATCGAGTTACCAAGTTGACCATTTTAGTAGCAGAGTGATGCAAATTATAACATACTATGTTTATATTTGACTGATTAAACCGGTTGCTATGTGCATATTGAAATTTTAGAAAAATGTAGATAGGTATTCGAATGCATCGCGATAAATTCGCTAAAATGCATCGTATCGATGATACGAAGGCAAGTGCCAAAAAGGTTGCATTTCTTCTATTTAGGATTCAAATAAGTTCGTAGTCAATTAGGTGCCAGTCACGATTAAAATTGGATCTAAGTATAGTGCTGAAAATGTGCAGTCGTTGAACGATACGATGATCGCGATTATACGAGTATACAAGAGACAACGCTTAATGTTATAAGTATGATTGAATGGGCCCATCATAACGATGGGGTGTATATAGAAGATCGATTCATTTCAGGTTTTTTTTTTTTTGTGTATCCCGTTAGACACCTGGAATCTGGATTGTGCGAGTGTTTTTTTTTTTTGCCAAGAGAGTGCTATTTGGCCGAACCAATGTACTAGTTTAATGATGTTTAATTAGCGAGCGAAGCTTCATGTTGAGAATTGTACGAGGTTTTTATGCGGGTAGTTAGTGGTGAAGAATTGAGTATTTTTTTCTTTCTTTTTTTTTTTACGTACGGTGTGTTTTTTTGAAAGCGTGAAAACGTCGATTGGAATGAGAATGGGTAAGAAGTATCGAGGGTGTTGGCGAGATTGTAACTCATCTGTGAACGATTTTATTCGATTTTAATGACGTGCTTCTGCTCGTTTAAGTCGGTAATAAGGGTTTATTGTTGTCTCATGCTTAGTTTTTTTTTTACTCTTGGGAAAAAATTGGGAAGTGATTTTTTTCTTTCCCTGAAAAGTGAGCAGTTTATTGAAATTGGTAAAATGTAAACATTTTATTCAAGAAAATAAGATAAAAATGTTGTCAATTTTTTTTATTTTTAATAAGATACAAATTTCAAAAATATTAATTTTCAGTTTTATTTGTGAATTTTGTTGAAATTAAAAAAAATCAAATCTTCTTCCTATTCAAGTAATTTTTCCCTTCAAATTGTACCAGAAACCAATATTTTTGCAAATTGTATTCAATTTTTTTTTTTTTTAAAATCAAAAACCATTTTTTCATTTCTTTTTTAGTACTTACCAATACCTACTACTTTTTTCAAATCTTGTTTAATAATTTCTATTTTTTTTTTATTTTGCGTAAATTGTTCTTAATAATTTTTTCGATCACATTTTCAAAAAAAAAAAAAAAAAAAAACATATTTAAAAAACAATTTTTCAAAATTGTTT
>FIZV01026056.1:0-10608 GCA_900050545.1 Trionymus perrisii | reverse complement strand
TAATTATATTATTTTTTTATTGGAAAAAAATCAATTTTAAAAATTTTTTATAGTGACAAATCTCATTTTTCTTAAAGCAAAATTTTAATTTTTTTTTAAAGATATAAATCTGGCATTTTGAGGAAATTTAAAGGGTTGAAAAAATCTTTCAATTTTTTGGGATTAGGTAGATGCTCAATTTTTGGTAGGTAACAAAAATGTAAAAAAAAAAAAATGCATCTCTTGGTAGTAAAAAATTTTAATTTTTTTGGAAATTTCGGAATGAAAGTTCTTATAAATTTTTGGGAATAGGAAAAGCTCTCAATTTTTCATAACAATAGTAAAAGAATTTCATAAATTTTTAAAAGTAAAAATGTTTAAAATTTCGTTTGGAGAAAATAATCTTACAATTTTTTTTAGGACTGAAATTTTCTTTTCCTTTATTTATTTACTTTCTTAGTAAGAAATCCAAATTTTTAAAAAATAAAACCTTTTGATAAAATTCATATTAAAAATAAAAAATTCTTCATTTTTTATTTTTTGGGATAAAAAGTTTCTTAAATTTCGTTCGAAGATGAACATCTTTTTCAATTTTTTTTTTTTTTAGTAAGAAATTACAATTTCATTGAAGCAACTCTATATTTTTTGATGGAGAAAAAACCAATTTTTTTTTTTTTAGGAAAAATCTCTGAATTCTTTTGGCAAAAAAATGGCCAATTTCTTCTAAAAGAAAAAAACTTTCAATTTTTCATGGAGTACCTAATTGAAGAGAAATACGAAATTTTCTCAATTTTTTGAAGAACAGAACATTTTCAATCATTCATAGTTGAATTTTTATTCAATTTCTTGTGCTTAAATAAAAATTTTCTAAATTTCATTTTTGGGAGAAAAAATAGGAGGATACTTTAAACACGTAGGGTAAATTTCATTTTCAAAAGAAACACTCTATTCTTTAATTTTTTTCTCCATACCAAGGTTTCGGACAACGAATCTAATTAATTTTTTAAACCATCGTCATACTCAAAATCGATTTATCTACTCGAGATTACCATAATCCCTCACTTAACCTTCCCCCCTGAAAAAATAATCCATCAAATAATCATTAGAATCTCATCAACTCACCTCGGACAGAATTTCAGTCGACTTTTTCTTATGAAAATTGCCTTTGAACGAGTCATGTTTCAATAAAGTCTTGATAGCGGACTTGGAATCGGTGACCTCGTCTTGTTGATGAATATTACACGAAATCTCGTTAAAGCTGCTGAGATCAGAAGCTACGACTTCGCTTCTGCTCTTCACGCTGAAAATATCTTGATCGAAATTTCGAACTGGTTGATCGGAGAACCCTGCCAACAAACTGTCTAAATATTCAACGTCTTCTTTGGTAACTAAATCGACTGAATAGTTTTCCGTTCCATTTTCAACCTGCACATTTTTCAACGCGGTGTCGAAATCGAAATTCAAATCTGCACAAGAGGAAGAGAGAAAAAAATACCGTATTAACATACACGTAACATATGGGCGTTTTTTCCCTCGCGAATATGTAATAATTGATTTAGAACGCCATTCAAGGTGATTGGTGTCGGGGACAAATTAGATAGGTAACTTTTTTTGAAATCTTTTCTCAAAACCGTGTTTTCTTTATGGTACTCACTGGCTTTCTCGTCGTCAAAATTAAATAACGTGTTGATGTTAGGATCAGGCGTATTTTCCCTACGTGGTGATACTAAAATAACATCTGGTAACTCCTTACTATCGCTCCATAAAAAATCGTCTTTATATCTGAAAACATCCATTAATGGATAGTGACACGATGATAACAATGATTAAACTCCGGTTACCTGGATGATACTCACATAAAATGGTTTGTTTTGGTAACCAATGGTTCAGATTTAGGTATATCTGATAATTTCCTTTTTCGGAAACCTAGCAAAGTGCTTCGCTCAGGATAAGCTGGCTCATTCGGGCGTATAAGTGGCGGCGGAGAAGTTGATTTCAAATGCAAAGATGCGACTTTATCATCGCTGAGCAAAGAATTATCGTAGCCGTACCGATCGATCATTGGACATTCCGATAAAAACGTCTCATTCTCTTGGAAATCACACAACTAGAAAAAAACAAATTCAGCACAAGAAAATTCCACAGTCTAATCGTTAGCAGGTATCGTTGAAATACGAACCGGTGATTCGGTATTAAAATTGAAAAATTCGGAACACTGAAAATTCATTTTCTCATATTTTCTATACAATCCTGCAACAAAACGGCGTAATTTATTGGCAAATAAGTCAAATTCTCGGTAATCGTCATTTGTCACACTCGCATCTGCCGAACAACACAAGTAAATAATCATGTCATGTCGCTATACATATGTAGATAGACCATCTAGGAGGAATTTTATCGCAACAAGATAAACTAATTAATTTCAAACATGCAACGACAGCAATTTACGAGTGCTAGCCGACATGGGAAGCTGAACAGGGAAACCGATGACTGAATGTTGAACATCCTTGAATGTGATACCGAATTATTTCCTAAATGAAAATTTTCCACCGATTAGGCATCGTATATGGATTATTTTCGGATTAAAATTTATATCAAGAGGCGATTCAAGTACGATTCGCAGAAAAAATTAAACGCAAAACACATACGATGATTTGACAATTTACCAAATCGCACTATTTTTCAATAACGGTGTTTTTGGCATAAAACGAACACAAAAATATCTAATTAAATTGCGATTGTATATAAAAGTAACGATATTAATACGAGATTCGTGATTACACGTATCAGTTTATGAAAAAAGATACATATGTCACGAATTTTAAAAATAAACACTCACCACTTGAAGTTGAACTGTAAAACTGTAAAACGCCAAGATGCAAATGGACTTGATGTGATAATTAGCACGATAACGAAATTCTTGATAGCAATACAATAGCTAAAGCACTTCACTAATCACTCGGAAAATATCACCGTAATAGTTCGAAACGGAACAATATAAAGTTTAATTACACTGGCGAAAAAATCACAAAAGGTGAAATATTAATTACAAACTAATAATATTTAACCTCGAAATAAAAAATCACGTGGTAGGCAAGGGGTTAATTACTCGGAAACGTGTTGAAGTTCACATGAGACAAACAACGCGCACAAAATTCAACTCTTCCCAGATGATAAGAATAACTCGAACTGGAGCAGTACCGTGAGCGCGTAGTCGACCACTGCAACAAATGCCAAGTCTCCGCCCAGAATTTCGCGCCAACCAATCAGCATGCGAGTTTGTGACATTCGTGTAGTGCAGTGTGTTGTGGAAGGTGGAAAATAACACAGTGTTGCCGTATGACGATGTGTTTGAAACGTTGCCAAAGGATACTTTTTTTTCGTTTTTCTCGAATCGACTCGAATCGAAAAACTCCTTCCAAATACCTACTTAATTACTTCCAATTTTCATTTTTTTGCCCAAATTAATACCTTGAAGAGAAAATTTATCACCGCAAATACAATATTTGCTTCTTTTTGAACCCAATTAAACGTAATAAAAGCTTTTGAAACGAGTTTTCGCAATTTAAAAGACATCCTACTAAAATTACCGAGAACCGTAACATGATTTCAATTTCAATTCAATTTGGAATCATGTTGGAATCGTCGAATGTAGAAAAGCAAAACAAAATTTTTTTTTTTTGATAATGAACATTTGAACTTGTAAAATTTAGTTTCGTTAGTTTCGTGAAATCCCTGTGATCTTGTACGTTGAGGAACCCAATTTAGTCCAAATTCTAGTGTATTTTTAGTAAATTTATTTGTAACTCTAATGTACGATGGCACTTTCACGAAGCAGATGGTTATACACAGTGAGTATCGATTATATTATTGGCTAAACTATGGGTATTCGGGTTTGGGACTCTTGTGAAATCTTCTAACCCATCACTTTTTACCCAATATTTGAGCTAAGTTTGGTTTTAAATAGGCCTCAGTAATGTTTCACGAGCAAACCCACTTCGTTGATAAGTTTGCCTTTCATTTGAACTTAATTTCAGCCATAATTTATTATGATTGTAGGTGGCTAGAAACCTCTCCCCGTTATCAAGCATCAGTTGCAGGCAAAAACTTCATACCACTGCCAGCGTATCAACTGTAAGTAATTACGTAAAAAGTAATATTCTTTGGTACCATTCAACGTTGATAATTATTTTATAATTCATTAATTGATTACCTCTACTTAGAGATATGTTATCTAACCGTTTAAAATTCAATTTTACGTACTCTAGATTACAACTTTGATTTTTTTCTAGGATGCGGCAAAGTCAAACAAGAAAAGAAAATGCACTTTAATCCCTGGGGATGGAGTTGGACCAGAATTGGTTCATTCAGTTGTAGAAGTTTTCAAAGTAAATAATTCGCCGCATTTTTTAGATTGCAGCTTTAATTACGACATATTCATCTAAATTCATTTCTCATTTCAGGCCGCTCAAGTACCAGTGGAATTCGAGATGTTTTTCCTCTCAGAAATTCAACAAACGCTTAGCGCACCTCTAGAAGTCGTAGCAGAATCAATTTCTCGGAATGGAATCTGCTTGAAGGTTAGCACAATACCATTAGACCCAATAAATGAATAAAACGTTTTTTCGTTACTGCAGGAGTAAAACGCTACTTTTCCTCCCTCTTGCTAATCGCGCGAGTGTAAAATGCGTGTTTTTCTCCCGCGTTAAGAAGAAAAACTTACTTCAAATGGAAGGAAAAAATGATTCTAGACGATTATGAGTTGTTACCCTCGCTTCGCTCAGGTCACAAACCTCATAATCGTCTAGAATCTACTTTTCCTTCCTCTTTGAAGTAATATACTATTGAAAAAGGTGCAGATACAGGTAGTATTTTAAATGATATGTTCGAGAACATATTGTGTGTGTGTGTGCGTAGTGGACACAATGAACGCGGTTGATCTGGAAAGTGCTATTTTGCTGGCAGACGCGCCAACGGTGATTTTATAAGAACAAAAGAAAAGAAACTGGTCTGCTCGTGTCACTACGAATAGATTTCTCATCTATCGTTTACTTACTTCTTTTTAAGGGAAAACATTTCAAGAAGTCGGACCTTCTAATAGGTACCAAAAATAAAATAATACGATGAATGGATATTTTCAGGGCGTATTGACTTCTCCGGATTACAGCCGAACCGGTGAACTGCAAACTCTTAACATGAAATTGAGACGTGCTCTAGATTTGTATGCTAATGTCGTACACGTGAAATCATTACCAGGAGTAAAATCACGTCATCAAAACGTCGACTTAGTCATTATTCGTGAACAAATCGAAGGCGAATATTCAGCTTTGGAACACGAAAGCGTCAAAGTAATTGATGTTTTGACTCGAGTAGCTCTATTACTTGACAACATTTTTGAAAAATGAATTTTCTATAGGGCGTTGTGGAATGTTTGAAAATAATCACCGCTGCTAGATCTCAACGAATTGCTAAATTCGCTTTTGATTACGCAATTAGAAATAATCGTAAGAAAGTCACCGCCGTTCATAAAGCTAATATTATGAAATTAGGAGATGGATTGTTTCTGAAATCGTGCATAGATGTGAGTACCTCTACTACCTAACTTAACTAACTACCTATATCGGAGTGGCTGCCTTATTAAATAAATTCATCTCTGATTAATTTCCGTATCATTTTGTAGACCAGTAAATTGTATCCGAAAATTGAATTTGAAACCATGATCGTCGATAATTGTACTATGCAAATGGTATCCAATCCTTACCAATTCGACATCTTACTCATGCCCAATCTTTACGGTAATATTGTCGATAACCTAGCTTCGGGTTTAGTCGGCGGAGCTGGTCTTGTACCAGGAGCGTCGTACAGTCCGGACTGTGTAGTATTTGAACCGGTTTGTATTTTAATGATGCCTTTTCACGATGTTTTTCTTGGAATTTATTATAATGGTCGAAATCTCTGCAGGGTGCGAGGCATTCGTATGCTGAAGCCGTTGGTAAAAATGTCGCCAATCCTACTGCCTTGCTTTTATGCGCAGCTAAAATGTTGACCCATATTAATTTACAGTATTACGGTGATATGATTAGGAATGCCGTTAGTACTGTATTGAAAACTGGCAAAGTAAGAATTTCTAGTAATTCAATAGGTACCTAGTCATTCTTTTAACGTTATTAATTAATTATCATTTCATTCTTAGACAAAAACCAAGGATATCGGCGGACACGCTACTACCGATGAATTTACTAGAGCAGTGATCCATAATTTACATAGTCAGTAATTTTCAACAATTCTGCATAGCTCATTTTCGTTTCATAATTTTTTTCGTTCCTAGCTAACATTTTCATTAAACAGTTACATACCTACCTACTCTTGTCATTCATCCTCGAATTATACCACTGTAATCATGCGTTTCTAGTAATCTATTCGTATGTATTCGAGCTCAGTCTCGGTAAATCATCGATGTAAACATTATTTGACAAATAGAAATGTACTCAAATCTCGAATACGTTTTAATCTGGGTATATACGCGATTAGTAGATCTAGGTACATAATTATATAGTGCTAAATTATTCGAAAATATTCGTGACTAGTAAATCGACTGGATTATAGTGACCTGGCCGGCAACTTGGAATTTCATGGCGAGTGGCTCGATTTTCTTTCGCGGAGATTTGAAATTTTTCAAATGTTAAATGTGATGATGATTTTTTTTTTTTCGAAAAACATTGAAAAAAATTGGAAATTTTAAAAAATGTTTTTAACTTTTCATTTTAAAGAAACTGGAAATTTTGTAACTTGAAAAAAATTCAGGGCTCCCCCCTCCCAAAAATGAGAACTTTTCTTACTCTAGGAAAATTGAGAATTTTTTCACTAAGAAATGTTATTTTGAAAAAATTGAAGTTTTAAAAAATTAAATTGGAAAATATTTTTACTCGAAAAAAATTCAGATTTGTTTTTCTCTAAAAATCAAGATTTATAGGTATTTAGATAATTTTTTTAAAAACTATTTTTTTTTCGAAAAAATTGGGACAAAAAATTCAATTTTTTCTGCATAAAGTGAGATTTTTTTTCAGAAAGAAGATACATTTTTTTCTTCATGAAAAATGGAAAAGTTTTTCTATCCAAAAAAACTGAGATATCCCTCCCCCCCCCAAAAAAAAAAAAAATTCAGCACAAAAAATTGAGATTTTTTCATGTCAACTCCAAAAAAGTAAAGAAATATTTTACTCCGAAAAAACTGGAAATTTTTACTCTGCAAAAGTTGAGAAAATTTTTAATTTCAAGAAATAGATTTTTCCCTCCAAAAATTTCAAAAAGTTATTTAGGTACTTGATTATTATTACTCAAAAAAAATTTTATTGCAAAAAATGAGAGGTTTATTTTTTTGAAAATTACATTTCAAAAAATTTTACTAGAGAATTTTTTTCCTTAAAAATCAAGGGATTTAGAACTGAAAAAAAAAAAGATAGATTTGTTGTAGGAAAATTGATACAAAAATAAATTGTTTGTAAAATTTCCTTTCACAGAAAGTACGAAATTTTTATATTTCAGAAAAGCAAATAACTGTTTCCTCCACAAAAATTGGAAAAATTTTCTGTTTCAAAAATTAAAAAAAAAATTCCTCCACTCCCCGTCTCCCCCCTCAAAATGATGATTTTTTTACTTGAAAAAATGATAAATTTCGTAAGTAGATAACTTGAAAAAATTCAGAGATTTTTTTCCTTCAAAAAATTGAGAATTTTTTTTGCTGACTCCAAAAAGTTTCGTTTAAAAAATGTTTACTCTAAAAAATGAGATTTTATTTCCTAAAAAAAACATGAGATTTGTTATGTCTTTTTTTTAGCTGACGAATTTTTTTCCAAAAAAAAAAATGGAGACAAAAAAATTGGTATTTTTCCCCACAAAAAATGAGAAATTTTTTCACTAAAAATTTGGAAAATATTTGTACTACAAACAGAGTGAAACTCAGAAAAAATTTTAAAAAAATTCTCCATAATTTTAAGAAAAATTTTTAGTCCAGGAAATTTTTTAAATTCTTCATTTCAAAAAAATTGAGATTTTTATTCCAAAAAATGAACATTTTGCCTCTCAACATTTAAAAAATATTTAAACTACAAAAAAAATTAAGAAATTTTGTTACTAAACTAAAATTAATAGATTTTTCATTCCAGAAAATTTTTCAAAAATTTTTTCTCAGAAAATTCAAAAAACATTTTCTAGTTCAAAAAATTTGAGGAATTCCTTTGTGCAAAAAATTTTAATAAAATTTTTATAAATTCAAAAAATATTTTCTAGTTCAAAAAATTTGAGGAATTCCTTTGAACAAAAAATTTTAATAAAAATTTTTATTCCACAAAAATAGAGATGTTTTTTTTTTAATTCAAAAAAAAGTATTTTTTCACTCGAAAAAAAAATTAAAAAATTCCTTCGCTAAAAAATAATTGATTTTTTTTTAAATTAAAAAAATTAGTCGAGAATTTTTTCCACTCAAAATTTTAAAAATATTTCAACTTTAAAAAATTAGAAAACTCTTCTCCCAACAAAAATTATAATGGATTTTCTAGTCTAGAAAATTTTTCAAAAATTTATTTTCCAAATTTGAAAAATATTTTTTACTTCAGAATATTTGAGAAATTCTTTTGCACAAAACATTTAAATAAAATTTTTATTCCACAAAAAATGAATATTTCTTCGCTCGACAAAAATTAAAAAAAAAATTTCTCTATTAAAAAAAAATTGAAAATTTTTTCTATCGAAAAAAAATACTCGAGAATTTTTTCACCATTTTCCAAGTTTTTATTTAAAAGAAATAAATAAATAAAAAATAGATTTTCTCCCCAAAAGAATTTGGATTTTCCCCCTAAATTGAAAAATATTTTTGCTCCATAAAAATGGCCCTCAACAGATTTTTTTCTCAAAAAAAAAAAATCAAAAATAAGTGAAAAAAATGAAAAATTTTAATACGAGGTGTGTACGAGTATAATTTCTTAATTTCTTAATTTTGGAGTTTTCTAGGTTGTACCTCATTTCACTTTAGAATTTTAGCTGTCCCTCGAGCACCCAAGCTACTGCCAAGTTGGCGGCCACGACAGCAACGAGACATTTAAGGATGCTGAACAAAACAATCGTAAATTCTAGCATACGTTTCGGCATAATACAGCGTACATGTTGCCACATTGTTGCTAAACGTCATCTCGGCTACTTTAAATTCAGGATTGATTGATACTTTGAACGTATACATTCCTGGATTGAGTTCCGATATATCAACCCATTGGCAATCAATGTGATGTCTATAAATATCCGAACAATTCACAGATATGCCTTGATCACCGTAATCGGCGCAAGCGAAAAATGGCGTTGCTCCAGATGTGCATTGATTATCTTCCAAACAAAAAGAAGCCTTGTGTCCTTCAGCTACCTTGGCGCCAGTTTGGTCAAGTACGTCGAATGTGGCAAAAATTTCCATACTATGGTAATGCCTTTAGAAAACACAAACAAAGTAATCGTAAGAATTGAAAAAAAAAAAAAAAAAAATGAATTGTTCGAAAGATTATTAAGCTTACATATGGCATTGATGAAATTCCCATAAATGTTTCGGAATAAAAGGTCGAAATGCTGTATTACCGATATTTGTTATTTTAGCAGTAAATCTTAGCAATCTTCTGGTTTCCATGTGCCAATTACCTTTCCTATTTTTTTGTATACGATAAGCAGAAGAAGCTAAACAATTTTCTTCCATGGCACATTGCAAAAAGTATAATTGTTTGTCTTCCAAATACGCTGATCTCATTAGTTCTTCGGTATCGATAATTAAATCAGGAAGAGCTAAAAAGTAAAGAAATTATATCAGAGACTTGCATATATGTATTGTAGGTACTAGATAGGTATCCGATTGCAAATATGTAGGTAATAAGAAAATATCATACTGTTGGTACAAACAACGCCAGCTATTTGATCCTTGTTTCCAGGACATTCTATTGTTTGCCCATCATTAATTATGCATTGGTCTAGTCTGGTCTCGTTTCCTCGACATTGTACACCGCTCAATATCATGTTCGACGAATTACCTCCGAAGAAGTTGGTTTGAGCGGCGTTACTGGCGTAATTCAAGCCCAGCATTTTACAAACGACCATGGCTTCCAGAAGACTCCAGCTGTCACCGCAAATCACTCCCCAATCTGATGGATGATCAAATTATCCCACTTAAGAAAGGTTTAACAAGCGGGGTTAATGTTGAGAATAATTTTTTTACGAGAGTGTACCCGAATTGCCTATTTTCACTTCGACTCTGCCCTCTTCTGGAATTCTTCCGCCCATTAGACGAACTTTCAGCGGTGTTCCAAATACTTCCTGCGAATTATAATGAGAACTGCGTTGATTAAAGTTACCGGTGATTTAAATTACTTACTTACAATCTAGCCCTAAGTAATATTTTAATTAATTTATCACTGCTCATTCGATTTATTAATTACGTACTATTAAATACCTTTGTAACTTCCAGTGGCGAATCTGAGAGGGAAATTATAGAGAAGTCAGAAGGTTGATACATTAACATTGGCATGTTTTCAAGGAGGGGAGGGGGGTTATGGAATAAATCGAAAATTACATTTTTTTTTTTAAGAACTGTACTTGTAT
>FIZV01026037.1:0-12594 GCA_900050545.1 Trionymus perrisii | reverse complement strand
ATAAGTTTGAAAAATTTTTTTCAATAGGTACTTACTACCTACTTACTTACTTATTTATAGATACTTTTTTTTTTTTAAATGTAAAAAAGAGTCTTGAGGAAGCTATTAATTTTTTTTCTTCAAAACTAAATTTTAAAATGGAAAAAAAAAATTTATTTTCAATTTGACTTTTTTTTTAAATTAATTTTTTTAAAATTTCCTAAAAAATTTGTAAGCCCAACATTTCGAAAAAAATTTAAATATTTTTGTTTTAAAAAAAAACAAAATCAAAAAATTCAAAATTTAATAAATTGAAAAATGAACAAAAAAATTGAAAATACAAATGAAATCACCATAAGAGAAAAATACGACTTGGAAATGCGCTTTGAAAAATCAATCATCACTAACAAAATAGAATTACCTAACCAAGTTCAAAACGCAATAGCACCCAATTTACGCTCATGCCAAAAAATAAATCATCGCTACAGCCACAGCCATCGTAGAGATCAAATAGAGCAATTTTATACCTTCAGCTTATGTAGTTGATGGTACTACTAATGAATGCCGAATCAGGCGAACTACAGCTAAAAATTACATTAACTTGTACTTCTCTATTGCTATGAAATTGGTTCGCTCAATTTAGAGTAGGTAATTTTATTCTCTCGTAATTTTCCATCCATTTGACTTCTATACAGCCTAGCTAAATGACGCGTAAAAATCCGTATCAATATTTCCACGAAAATAGACAGATCCTTTCGATGTTTCTATTCCTATAGGTAATAGGCATGGTCGGTCTCGGTAACATCGAAATAGCAATGCTTACCTGAAACAAATAAAATACATTATCAATTATTTAAAAGATAATGATAATAGAGTAAAAGAGTACGAGAATAGAAATATCAGTTTGAAAATGGAAAGTAGCGTGGTAACAAATTGATTCGAGTGTTGCAACGTCATGGTCATGGGAAGCTAATTTTCTAATCAAACGTGTAATTAATGTATTATGGCACCCTCGTGGTAATAGAAATAGGTATGTTCGTAAGGCTTTCATTTGAATAATTTTTTGTAGCAGAACTGACCTTTCGTTGATCAATCAAAGTCCAAGCAGGTGCCTACATTCCAAGATAATTATATCATTACAAAAACACGAGGCAGTACCTATACTTCAAATTGGAAAAATAATTTATCTTCTTTGGCTTAGAAAAATATCCTCTCAGGAGGCCGTAACCAAATTTGAACCACCTTGCAAATCAAATAAGTAAAGGTAACCGCAAAACTCAACGTAGGTAGAGGTACTTACTCGTAATATTGAATTAGTATTCGATAAAAATAAAAAACATAAGGTATTCCACAATCACATCCACACCCTATACGATTTTCAATTTAAACCGCTACAAACCTGGACATCTCACTAAGCCGGCGTTTCGCAATCACTTATCACATCAACCCAATCTGAGCTCATTTCTCACTCGCATAAACGTAACGCGTGCGGTTTTCGCTTTTAAAGCCTAAAAAATTAACAACCTCATAAATTTCAACCACACCCTTTGTTGTTTCCACATCGAAAAACGTTCTCTTTTCTAATGCACATTTTCCCAACCAAACCAAGCTACCACGGATGAATGAACTGGAAACGTGAGCGATGAATCTAATGGTATATCAATGTAGATACACGACCATGCTATAGGTACTCGTATACATAAATGTAGGTAAGCAACGACTGACAAATTAGAAAAAGATACGAACGAATCAATAAACTGATTTCTTCAACAATACTCCATGTTGCTATTCGATCGTATAATAAAATAAGCAGCTTGTGAAATAAGCTATATTATACAGGGTGTTTCATAACTGCTGTTACTTCCTTAACCCAGTAAGTAGGCAATCCATCCTGAGTACGAGTACCTATGCATGTTTGCCTACCTTTCAAATTGCCGAGGCCAAGTTCTATGGACTTTGAAAAAAATTCATTTTTGATTTCGCCCAAGATTTTCTATCATGCATCACTCGAATACCGTCAAATACCTAATTATGTTCAGTAGATATTTGTACATTACCATTTTTTTTCTAAAAATTTCAAAATTTTTGAATCATTAAAAAAATTTTAATAATATAATTATCTGGAAGAGAAAAGTCCCCTCCTACCCCGATACCTAATTTGCAAAGTTATAATTTTTTTTTGAAATTGAAAAAGTAAAAAAATCAATTTTCCCCATGTATTTTTCGGAAATAAAACGCTAATAACTTTAAAACCAACAGAGATAGAGGGGCGGGGTTTACTCCATTAGAAAGCTCGTATTTTTTTTTATCAAAAAACATAAATTTATAAATATGCTATATGAATAGGAAAACTTTCATGATTTTTTGAGAAGACCAAAAAATTCTACCATATTCGAACACATTTTTTCAAATATTTTGGCCCGTACAGTTCTTTCCACTCTACCTGGAAAGGTGATCAAGCAGAATAAAAAATTCTAGATAAAATTTGCTATCCAGGGCCGCAAAGTGTAATTCCTTACCTACCCCAGTACTCGAGTGATGCAAGGTAAGAATTCTTGGGAAAAATCAAATACTGAAATTTTTTCAAAGTCTATAACTTTGCCCCTTCAAATCTGAGGATCGATAAACATGCATATTTGTACTCAGAATATACTGCCTACTTACTGGGTTAAGGAAGTGGCATCAGTTATGAAACACCCTGTATACGAAATATCCTACTTAAACCGTTTTCAAACCAGCACACACCTCGAGAATGGTAAATTGCAACTGAATCGTTAAAAATGCAAGTCGAGGTTATCGCATTGCTTTAAATATTTATTTTATTTATTTGGATAGTGAGAGACGTCAACGCGTTGAAAACCTTTCGCCGAATAAATTCTACTTAGGTAAACGATCTAAAATTTAGGTAGATAGAGATATACCTACGAGTACCTATATTAACAATGTTCAATAACGAAGACGTCTGCGTCTTCCCAAAATTAAGTTTACTCCGTTCGTCAGTCAATTTTTCCATCTCTTTGGATGAAAATTTATTGACGTTAAGATGATTTTTTATAAAATTTCTGAGTTGACGTTTGGCTTTTGTTTCGTCGTATGCCGTAAACATACGTATCTACTTCAGCGATGTATACTGTGGCACTTGAAAATACAGCGCAGTGGCATTACCGTTTGCAATAGAAAATACTTCACAGCATTTCCAAGCTATGCGCCTGTTGTAAATAGATAACTTCGCTCGCTTAACTATGACTAACCAAACGTTTCGTTGAATAAATAACGTCCAAAATAATAAAATATTGTTACTCTTGCAATCCTTTTTTTTTTCATCTCAATATACCAAACTGTTGACGGTGTTTTCGCCAGCTTTTTTCCTGGCATGGAAGTGCTTAGAAATTTACCTTCAGCCGTTGTTTTAAAGAAAGGGCGCTCGAGAAATTCCCAAAGAAGAAAAGTAATCGAATCGGAATGAAATTAGGAATATTTGCATCCGGGTTAAAATTAAGTGAAAAATTGGATTGGTATGACCCAAAATTGATATTTTACAATAAAATTGGATTGAATTAAGGACATACAATTTTTGTGCAAATAAAATTAATTTTACTGCAGATTTCAATTTCAGTACACAAATAATCACAATTTCACTGGAGATCTTAAACTCGAAGGCAATAATTTTAATTTTGCAGTTGTTTACATTGAATTTTTTTTTAGAACAAAATTGAAAGTTTTTGTGCTAAAAAATCTGAGGAAAAAATAAAATTAGGTAGGTTTGCACTAATTTTTTTTTTCTTAACTGAAATTTTTTGCACTAAAATAAAAATTTACAGTACCTACCTAGCTGAATTCAATTTCAGCATAAAAAATGCTAACTTTGTGAAGAAATACAATTTTGGAAAAAAGATCCAATTTTGCTGTAGATTTCAATTTTAATGCAAGTAAGTCTACTTATACTACAAATTTTAATTTTAGTACAAATATGTATCTAGATAATTTTCATTTTCTGTAGATTGGGAGATTTCAAATTCAGTGCCAATAGGTAATTATTGCAATTTTGCAGAATTAGGAATTTACACTAAAATTGATTTTTTGGGCAAAATTGAAACTGCTAAAATCTGTGAAAAAATCAGAAGTAGATATTGACGATAAATCTTATTTATTTTTTGTAAAATTGAACTATTTGCACTAAAATTTGAATCCGCAGTAAAATTGAATTTTAGCACACATGATTTTAATTTTATGAAGAAACACAAATTAAGTGCATAATAATTTAATTTTGCAGAAATTGATTGATTTAAATTGCAAAACTGGAATTATTTGTGCCAACATTGAAGTCTGTAATGAAACTGTAATTTTATTATTTGCTCTAAATCTTAAACTTACTAAAAAAATTCAAATTTATTGTGCTAAAATTGACATCTGCTATAAAATGGATACTTAATATTATTCACACCAAAATTGAAATCTGAGCAAAATTTATAATTATATGCACTAAAATGGAAATCTGCAGTCAAATTGAAATAACTTGCACTGAAATTAAATTTTTCCACAAAATTTTAATTATTTGCACAAAAATCGAAATTTGAAGTGAAATTTTAATTATTCGACCCAGAATTGAATTATTCAATAAAATTGGAATTGTTTGCATTAGAATTGAATTTTTCTACAAATTTGAAATTATTTAACGTGCTAAAATTGAATTCTGAAGCAGAATTGGAATTATTTGCGCTGAAATTGAAATCTGACATTAAACTATAATAATTTCCACTAAAATTGATTTTTATTGAGAAAGTGATTTTTTTAAATGTTAAAATTGAATTCTTCAGTAAAATTAGAGTTATTTGAACTGAGATTGAGTTTTTCTGCAAAATTGGAATTATTTGTGCTATAATTGAAATCAACAGTAAAATTAGTATCATCTGAACTATAATCAGAATTTATCTTACCAAAAATTGACATTTTCTATAAAATGCAAAAAATTTCCAAAAAAAATCATACTAGAAATTTGTGCTTGAATGATAATATCCTGGCAAACTTGAATTACCTTATGCAGTGTAATTAGAATAAGTAATTTTCTTTTGAATTGAAATTTGTTGAAGAAATTTTCACTGAAGATTCAATTATTTCTTCGAAAAAATTATCGGATCAACGGCGTTATTTTCACGCACGAAGTAATTCTAATAAATTTTCACCCGATTTAACAAATTTTCAACCACTTCGATGCGGTTGGTTGATAACCTAGAACCTACACATAACCATAGGATCTAAAATGTAGATCTAACCCAAACACAAGATAGGGTTGCAACCCCAGACATCAAACATTCTCAAAAATTTCAATTCCAAACCGACCAAAAGACTGAAAATTTTCTCAATTTGAAAATCAAATTCCTTTGCGAGACCTTCAATGCACAAAAGTAACTTTCATCTTTCGCTCTCGGTTGGTTCTCATTAAACAATTTTCTTAAAATATTTTCATCAAATATAAAGTAACCTAACATGTAAGAAATTTAGTTCAAAACATTCCAGCACTTTGGGTACCAGCTTACCGCAAAATGTTGTAAAAAAAATTGCTGCAAACCACCCTGCTTTCTTAAATCCCAAACACAGTTGCAAACAATTTCCAAAAGTAATTGACCGCATTACCGAAAGTAAACTAATTTACTCGAGATTATGTCATTATTTGAAGGAAAGCTTTTGGCGCCTGCGAGTAAATCTTCACTCTGTTCCTACCCTCGCTTGTTTGACACCGATGAGAAGGCTTACTTGCTAAATTGCGCTCTCTCATTACAGATAACTCGCTGTATATAAATGACAGATTTACCGAAACTTCTTTCAAACCTTACTTTGAAAGTCATGTTCTGTGCCGGCGTCAACTTCGCCATACCCTTTTCTTCAATATACCAAAACGTCATTTAAAAACTCGATTCCTTTTCTACAATCTTGACGTTTTTTTCTTGCTCTTCGCCTTCCTTATTTAGCTCTTGTCATTACAAATTTATTTCTAACCCTATGTTCTTTTCTTCTCTGATGTATGTTTTTTCATCTGTATATGGGCGTAATTTTATTTAATTTCCATTACAGCACGTCTCATCTAGACTGACTGACGCGCTCGTACATTTACAGTGATCCAGTTTTCTGACTGTTTGAGAATTTCTAAGCATACTATACGTACTTACGAATAAGTATATGAGGTAAACACATCGTATTTTAGATGAATGGGTACGGCTTCAAAACTAAATATAATTTTCTCAGTTCATTGATTTTTTTTGAATTTCCTCCTCAACATAAGAGGAAAAAAAAAGCAAAATCTAAGAAGGTAAAGAAAATAAATCCATTTCTCAATCGTATTCCTTTCGTCGCATATTCTCCGAATGATGTTGCTGACGTTGTGCTCGCAGGAATTACACAACACATTACTCTCCATTACGCCACATAATTAACTAGACTAGAATTGGTCAATAATTACGTCGAAAAAAACTTTACAGGGGTTTGTTTATGAAATATTTAAGCACATTTGCAATTCCTGCCAATGTCCATTTACGTCACTTTACGCTATATACCGAAAAGCTAACAGTGAAAATAGTTTATCTTCGAAAAGTTACCCGTTTCAGTTGGCGACGAACTAATAATGATTGATAGAAACGAATTCGAAGTTAATGAGCTGAAGAAATGGTTGTGTATGCGGAAATTAGCATTTTTCCTTCGTAAACTGCAGTCTTCTTTCAAATGTTTTTTTTTTCAACTTTCCATTAATGCTCGATAACACTCATTTTATGGAGAAAAAGCTCTCTCCATTTTACAAGTATGGCGTGAAATTAATTACAACACTTTTTTCCCATTCTGTCTGTGTCCTTCCTGACGCTTTCGAGGTTTTTTAAATTCGACAAACCAATGAAACATGAACCCGGTGTTAAAATATGAATAGGTATTAAAATTGCTTGTTATTCAAATATTTTCCATCCTAATAAAATTTTGCGAGTAATAACGAGTATCGTTTTAAAAACAACAAAAAAAAATGGATTTTCTCAAAAAATTATAATATCTTGTTATTGTTTTTCTTCATTTGTTTACTTTAAAAATGTTGTCGAAAATTAATATTTAATGTAAGGGCGGCAACCGACTGTAAATTTTTTTGGCCATCTTGTTCAAAAAAGTTGGGTGACGTCATGTGTCAACAAAGTTTCGGAGTAATTAATAGTTCCAGTTTTTTTTTTGTTAATGTTTCCAAGTGAAAATCCCTTTGGCGAATTCATCTGCCGCGTTTCCTCGACTTTTGAATAGTTTTAAATGTTTTGATTTTTTTTCTTGATTTTCTATTAGTATAATACAAGTATCTAGCTATAAATCCAGTTGGATTTAATAGAAGTACGATAAGAAAGCAATTTCAAAAATGAACAATTTCGGGCTTATATTACAGGCACAGAATGAAAGAAAAATATGACTAAAATTGGACAAATAGCTATCTAAATAAGTATCGAATAAAACCCACTCACGCAGTCAAGCTTTTGGTTGAATTACTTCAAATATTACAATCGAAAATTTAGAATTTTTTTATCAAGAAAACATCACTTTTAACGAGTTGGAAATGAAATTCCTGTGATTTCTCCGAATAAAACTTTTCAAAACTGACAGAGGTATTAATTCCCAATTGAGTAAAAGCGGAAAAGTGAAGACGATTTTCATTACATTCAAGGAAGTTTCTGCCTCAAGAGGCTCAAAAAGAAAGAATTCGGAATATGGTGCAAGTAATCAGATGTAAATTTTAAAAAATCTATAAACAGGTAGACTTAATTTTTTTGAACTATTGGAAGTAAAAATTTAGCGTTGGGCGTAGAGTTTACTTACTTGGTACCTCATTACCCACTTTTTGTGTAAATAATAAATTGATTTTTACTAAAATAGGTACCTTATATAAACATTTTTTATTACGAGATGTTGATGGTAAATACCTAACGAACCTACCTAGAGCCACTATTTTTGTAATATCAAGTATTTATTCTTTGATTAATATTTTCCAAACTTTTTAATTGGGGCTTGAAATCTTCAATGTTTGTGGTAGGCTTATGCACATACAGTAATACACACTTCCCCGTTATAAATGTTTTAGTTTAGTCGGTAAATTGAAACTTGCTAAATTTAAAATTTTGGAAAATTAATGAAAGGTTAAATTGGCGATAAATTTTCCTTATATCTACTAAAATACGAAAGTAACATAATTAAAAATGATTGTTTAATTGTTACACATTGCACGATCATTTACGACGATACATCATCTAAGGAAGTAAAAATGAAGTAAAGCACCGCGAATTACGCTTAGTTCTTTAATAAAGGCGTAATTAATTTAAAAGACACAATTTTAGGTGAATTTAATAGCGTGTTTGTGGAAATAAAAAAACAGCCGGTATTAAAATTACCTGCCTACTATTATTAAATTTTATAGTCTTGAATTTTTACCACCTAACAGGACGAGTCGAGAGGGGAAAACTCTTAAGTAGAAAAAATTCTTCATTCGAGGTGGCGCTCTGCTGCGCCGTGATAATTAAACTCCATAATAATAGCATTTAAATTTTATCACCAGATATCTACCTATTTCATTTCGCTGCTAGAAAGTTAAAATTGTTGGTAGTATAAATCTGTAGCAGCGAGTAAAATGGACGCCGGAAATAAATTAAAGCACCCTCGAACACTCGACGTTCATCACAGACAGACCATAGGAGTTTATAAGTCGTGCTGAGGGTTATAACTTCTCCATGTCGTATAGCAAACGAAAACGCACATAGCACACAGAATCCTATAAATTTTCAAACGTTAATGTTAAGATCCTTTTACACGGCATTATATAAATTCAGGTTTATTTACGCCGTCTGAACTTGCATCGGCAAATATTTTTCCTAAAATATAAAATAGCTAGCGAGTCGATATGTATAAAAATCTTATACCATGTACCTAACCTAAAATTCCAAAATTATTTGTTAGGGTTGCGGTTTATTTGAAAAGTTTTCCATGAGATTTCGCATTCGAATTTTATAACCCTGGGGTTTCTTTATGTGCCCGCACAAAATTACTATGACATATGATTGCCTTTTTTTTCTCCCACCGACCTTCATTTTATTTAGCATTATACTAAAGAAAAATTGTCAATATGATACGTGTATCTGGTAGTAGCTAACCTATAGCCCTATATTACCCAATCCCCAAGAAGAATATATGCCTTACTGTGGCCATAACTACATTGTGCATATAATTTACCAAAACACATGTACTTACACTGCTATAAAAACTTTTTCATTTTATTTGTTCAATAATTTTGATAAGCAAACATTTATTCGGCAGTAACATTGTTTAAATTATGGTTGATAATGATGTCTTTTTACACACTTTCCTTAAATTCGCCATGGGCTCCATCTGGAATCAAATCTTTGAAGCTCTATTTCAGGCACTTCTTACCGATGAAAAATTCTGAAAATTTGCATAGACTTAGGTTTCAGATGACAATGCAAGAATCCGAAGTTATTTTTGATCTAGTTGCATTAGGGGATTGGTTGTGACAAATTTGAATTACCTACTGCGTTTAAATCCACTACCTGAAAGCGTGCGTTCGACGTGTTGCTTCCCCCTCCCCGTTCTCATGAAAATAGTGTTCCCGTTGTTTTTAAAAAAGGAAGTGCTTACTACAAAAGTGGGACTGTGCACGTCCGCTGTAGCATACTACGATACCTACTTGCTCGGACAACGTGTTCAAGTTGTTGCTCGTACTACTTGTTCCGAGTCAGTGTTCTTGTTTTGAAAAATCATAAAACGCAAAATTATAATTTCATAAAAATATTTCATAATAAATCTTTAAAAAATATATTGCAATGTTTTGTGTTGAAATTTTAATTATGAAATATTTTTGTAAATTCTTATACATAATTAATCATATTATTCATACTTAATTAAAAAAGTTGAAAATAAAAAAAATGAAAATAAATTTTAAAAAACACACTTTTCGTTAAAATACGTATGTACCTATAGTAATAAATTCACAAAAATGAATAAAAAAAATTCTCAACATTCGTTTTAAAACAATTTTTCTTAAAAAGCGTAACAATTGGATAAAAAATTTTCGCATGAAAAATTAAAATCAAACGTGTGGACCCTGGCATAAAATTCTAAGATAAGTAATCACTTTTGCGCCCACGCTTTTCATTTTAATCTCTCATGAGGAAATTTTGAATCCAATTATTATGATTTTTGAGAAAACTGTTTTGAAAGGTATGTTGAGAATTTTTTAAATTCTTTTTCTTGACTTTATTACTACCTGTACCTATCTATGCATTTTAACGAAAAGTGTGTTTAAAAAAATTTTATTTTCAAAATTTGATACAAATTTGAAATTTGATTAATTTTGAATTTCAATCAGTCTTCGAAGTCGCATCCATCTTAAACACAGGCACTTGCCAAATGTGCAAATTTTTTCAAATTTGAAAGGTTTAACAACATTATAAAAATTACAAAAAATAGGTACCTAATCAACCTTCAAAGATTCGTTAAAATTAGAAATTTGCTAAAATTCATAGATTTAATAAATTTAGAGATTACCAAATTTAAAGTACCGTATTAATTGATGAAATGTTGGAAATTTTTCAAATTTTATATTTTGAACAAATTTTGGTGATCTATCAAACATGAAAAATTGACCTTTTCAAAATTTTTGAAAATTTAACGGAATTTCAACTATTGATTAATGATTCAAATTTTAATCGAAATTTCATCAAACTTTGATAACTTGAAGCTGCAAAAATTTATCAACCTTGAGAATTTAAAAATTTCCTAAATGTTCGATTTTTACAATTTTTTTTTTAAGATTTCTTAAAATTTAAGAATTTGAGAACTTTTAAACATTACCTAATCCAATTTGAAAAATTTGTTTAATAAAATTTTAAAATAGGCAAATATTGAATTTTAATGATAAGTACACAAAATATGAAAACTTTGATATTTCATCCAAGCTTGATATGAATTTGTAGTATTTTAAAAACCACCAAATTTAAATATTTTCATCAAATGTTGAAAATTTTCCAAATGTTAAACTTTTTTCAGAATTTAAAAATCCATCAGGTTTCAAACATTGGCCTTTTAAAATTTTTTGAAAATGTATAGTTAAATGTTTAGAGCTTTATTGGGAAATTTATGATTTTGTAGTAGGCATTTCCAAAATCTCTCCCCTTTGTAAAATTGGTTTGCCAGCCCCTGCTCCCCTCACAGATCACACTATCTTTACGAAGCTAAGGAAATCATACCATGATACCAGCAGGTGAAATACCTATGTTGGTAAACGAAAACAAAAAACTTGAGCGGAATCCCACAAAGTATCTTATATATTTTTAACCTCATCGTGATAAACGATTAACAAATATGTCTGTTTTGCGATTAATTTAACGACGCGATGAATCTTGATCTTCGGTAGCGTTTTATTACTTCGCAGTGCCTAACGTGTTTTGATAATTTAGCGCAATTATTTGGCGAGAAATTTTAATTAAAGCGTCGCGCAGCAACATTGGCAAATTAATCGTGCCGGTGATTAATACGTATTATTTTTATGATCGATGATAATTTCTGTCGATTCGAATAAATAAATCGATTCCAGATGCCAGTCATCGAACGACGATGCTTCTTATAAATGCATCATCGATGACGCCAGCCTGTTCTTGTCCGTCGCTGCCACAAATTGCAGCCTATCTTCATAAATTTATTCGGTGAAAAATCACGTTTCTAGTGATTATTCTTTGCCAGGACGATGACTTCGTTTTTACCCAAAATAAAACCTCTTCAACGGCCTCTTATCGAGTCATCTCGTACCGAGGTGAAAGGTTAACATATAAGATGATATTCTTCGGTGTGGCGTGAAATGAGCGTACTAGGATAGGTCATACCCACCGTTTTTATTCTTTTTACGCAGAAATACGTATTATACTTATGGTACGCAATAAGAAATGACATTACTTTTTTCCTTTATGGACCAAAAATAGTTATGATTTTTTAAGGTGTACTTAAGAGCCGATTTCGCATACTTATTTGCCTATCTTACCCCGTCTTAACTTCTATAAGAGTAATGTAAATCTTTAATCGTAAATATCTAGAGATCTACGAAACGAAAATTAATGAAATTTAAAATACGTATATATAATTTGAAGCAATTAGAAGAAAATGTCGCATGGGATTTTTAATTCGTTGACTAGTTTTGGAAAAAACTCATTTTTCGGAAGGAGGCGATAATTGCTGAAAAATCTAAATAAAAAGACAGTAGGTATACGTATATTCGAAGCGAGCTAAAAAAAAGTCAAAAAAGTCGAAATTTGAAAAAAAAAAATTTTAATTTAAAAAGAAAGGAAAATTTATTGCCAAAATTTTGTATGAAAATTATGGATGATTTCTCAGAATTTTCCGGTTCTTGGACGCCCCGGGTTTGAAGGAATTTACTAATCACAAATTTAAAAAGTCTGAGCACAAAATTTTTAAAATACTGACCAGTTTGTCAAATTACCTAAACTGTGTACTTTTCCCTCACAAATAAATATTTCAAATTTTGAAAAATTTTGCTCAAAATGAGTTTTTTAACACTTGAAAATTTAAAAAAATGTA
>FIZV01025997.1:0-10838 GCA_900050545.1 Trionymus perrisii | reverse complement strand
AAACTTGAAAAAGTGTTGTCTTGACAAAAATAAATAAATAATAAAATAAATAGTAATGATGATAAAATAGGTACCTAATAAAAATATAGAATGATTTGTGTCGTCAAGAAATAATAAATTAAATTTTTTCTAAATTGGGCAAAAATGCGTTCAATTTAAAAGAAAATGCTTGAATGGAATTTTAAGAAATTTGGGGTTAAACTTTGTGACAAAGTATCATCATAATACAATCTAACAATAAGAAAATCTTGTTCAACAAAGAAATAAAAAATCAAAATGATTTTTGTTTTGGAAAACAATTTTAATTGTTTTTTTTTTAATTAGGTACTTACCTACCTAATTTTCCAAAAAAAAATTAAAAATTAATTTGTTAAAAAAACCTAAAATCTACTGTCATTCCTTCCTAAAACTGGCTTGAAATCCCTTCTGTAAATAATTCCAGCCTACCTATGCGTCACTAGCCTCAGTTGCAGTACCTACATGGCGCATAATAAAAAATAAAAAAAAAAATTTTTTAAATAAAATTCAAAAAGTTGCTTATTTAAGAATCGAATAATGGCTTGAAAAATTAAAAAAAAAAATATATAGATGCTAAAAATGGTTTTCTAAAAAAAAAAAAAGAATGATTAGTGTTGGCAAAAATTTCAGTTTTAAAAAAAATAATTTCTCATAAAAATTTCAAAAATTGATTTTGAAAAATTGAAAAAAATGTTTTAAAACAAAATTCTAAAATTGAATTTTGAAAAATTTGGGTTTACATTTTTTTTTTCGAACGTAATACAATCTGAAAAAATTAAATTTGATTATGAAACAATTGAAAAAAGTTTTTCAATAAAATTGAAAAAAAAAATGCTCGAATGGAATTTTGAAACATTCATCTTGAATTTTTAAAGAAATTTTAAATTCTGAACAATTTTTTTCTTGCGAAATTCCAAAAAATTCATGTTAACTCACAATTTTTAAAAATTGACATTCGAATATTTTTTCGAAAATTTTGATTTTAAGCACAATTTTAAAATTTACCTACTGTTTGAGCATGAAAAATTGCTATTCAACAAAATTTTCAAATTTCGTGTTGAAAATAAAATTTTAACAAAATTATGTTCCAACAAAATATAGGATTTAATTTTAGAACTCCGGAATCATCAATTTAATAAATTCGTATCTGTGCATAGTGCTTTTCAGTGCTGAAATTTCTTAATATCCACTTTTTTTATTCTGAGAATAACTCCTTCAATTTTGGTACTAGGCAAATTTTAAATATGACATAATTTGTGAGAAATTTCAGATCAAGAAAAATTGTTTATTTGTAAAAAAAAATTCTGTCGAATTGAAGGAGTTAATAACTGATGGGAAAAAAGAAACAACTGAATATTTTCAAGAGCCCAAATAAATCTCGTAACATATTTTCAACTTATTCTTCATACATTAGCTGGTCGATGAGGAAGTTATGCATCAAAATCCGAGCCTTACCTAATCACATGACGCGACAGACCGATGAAATTTTTAAAAAATTCAAAAATTGCAATTTCAGGAAAAAATTTTAAATTTTTACAAACGAATTCGAAAATGAATGGGGATTTGACTCGTTGTAAATCTGACAGGAAAGAAGTCAGAAATGAAACCGACATTTAGCATTAGACTTGGAGTGGTGTGAGATTATAACAATGTCTAAATAAGTAGATTTTGATTTTCTCGTTTTTCAATAAGAACAGATATAACCTTGGCAGGTCATAGAGTACCTAGCACTCGATATATCGAATACTCGTACAATTATTATCTTCGCGTGTATTCTTTTTGGGTTAACAATGGAACACGCTTAATTCATCCAAGGCACGTTTTAAATTACAAGATGAAACCGATCACCGATGACGACATAGAAGCGTATTTTTCTGCGCATGGAACGCGTGCGCCATGTGCCATGTATTTGTCATTGTCCACGCTCGTACAATGCTTGTAAAATTACAATCGAACCGGTACGCAGCGTCCATCGGCTCCATAATAAAATCTATATGTGTACACTGTACACTTGAGAAGGCGTAATCATAGAGAACAAGTTTCGATGAAGCTTGGATGCCTTCAGAATCGTCTTCTATAATGAAAGTAATCCGAAACGCTTTAAGTATAGCGTTTGATTGCAAATTAATAGCTTCGAATCGGTGGCTTGGAATTTATGCGGTGGTCTGTCAACGCGCTTCATTCCGCATGACTTACGAATAAAGTATACCCCGTCGAAATGTTTTAATTAAACGGCTATAAGAGTTTGGGAATTTTTATACTAAATATATGTATCGGGTAAGTGCTAGTCATTGGAAACCGTACAATGATTGTAAGGTACTTGAGTACGCGAAACAGCCAAAATTTATAACTTAATTTCGTTCGTTTGATTCGCGGAGGTAATTACAGATCGAATAAGGTTTACAATCGTATACCTAAATTGCCTTAACTTTTACCAGATTGTAGAAATTTTTAGATAGGTGCATTTTTCTTCATTTTTCATCATTTCACGGTAATCCGGGTGCATTTCAGTTTTTCACACGTATAGTTATATGCATCCATGTATATTTACACCATTTATCTGTACATTTTCGCCTTTCAATTCGACTGCAAATCTATGTGCCAAAATCACCCAGATTCCAAGGCCTCTAATATAATTCGCTGAAATTAGATTTTCGGAATCTCGAGACGTCGAACAATTGAAGCTACAGTCTACATCTTTGCGCGAATTCATCTCATGATAAAGGTAGCATGGCGCTTGAAATAACTTAGAAACGCGATTAATGAGTTGTTTTTTCTATGCTATAAACCCTAAGGCTTTGAATCCGTTATCCGACGAACGTCTACGTTTAATGCGAAATCGATTTTATGGTAATTAATCTTTCAACTTGGCTAAACTCGCACCCAGAATAAAATCGCCGAAATCGTCCCATTGTTTTTTTTTTCTCTCCCACTCATTCACTCGCCGCATATTCTCAACGGTGTCTACGATTTCTAAACTTTTTTTCTCTCATTTTCTCTCGTGTCTGGTTTTAATCCGAGCTTGGCGATTAAAGAATTAACCGACTAGATGAAAAAAATCTTCGTGGTACTTTACTCCAACTTTTTCACGCTATCAGACTAATTTTTACGTCCGCTCGGTTTCTTCCATGAGAGTGCCAAATCAAAGTGGGTATGTGGGCAGGAGATGTATCATTGTCGTATGAAATTAAAACTTTAGAATCTTGAATTAAGAAAAGTTGAAGCCATTAACGGAATTTGTTATAAAATGAAGGATGTAAAATTTTTCAAAACGTAAAAAAAATTAATGAATTTTTAAAAAATTCTGAGTACCGATTTAAAAAAAAATTATTAACAAAATCCAGTAATTTTTTTCTAAAATTAAAAAAAAAAAAATCTCAAAAAAATTAAAAATTAATGAATAGAATCTAAAATAACACAAATTTTGAACAAACTTTTCAACTGATATGCTCTTTTTTTTCATTGCAATAACGTTACAAAGTTTTTCAAGATTAAAATTTGTTCAAACTAAGATTTGATTCACAAAAAAATTTGAAGAAATTAATTCATCCTATACCAAAACAGAATTACAAAAGAAAATCAACTGTTAACTAATTTAAGGTTTGCTAACACAAAATTGAAAAAAATTACTCAAGAATTTAAAAATAATTAATCGAATAGGAACATGAAGAGTTGAATTATTTTCTTAAATTAATTTAGGTATAGGTAACAAAAATAAATCGATAAAATTAAAAACAAATTTAAACAACAAATTATCAAAAAAAAAAAAAAAAAATTGAACGAAATTTTTTAAAATTAAGATTAATTTGAACCAAAATTTGTTTGATAAAAAATATAATCAGATAGGTACGGCACTACAACCGAATTACTTCTAAAAATGAAGAAAATTACAAACTTCTAAAAATAATGTTGAATAAAATTAAGAAAAATTGAGATTAACTTGGAAAAAAAAGAACAAAACCTTAAATTAAAAAAATTACTTCGAAAAGTTTCGTAAAATTCAAAAAATTATTTATAAAGAGAATTAAAAATTTTTCAAAAAGATTTCAAGTAAATAAACGACTTTAAAACAAAAAATATTCTGCAGAATTTGAAAACAGAATTTAATCAATTGGTTACAAAAAATAAAATAAAATTAATGATTTCAAACAAGATTTAAAAAAAAAGTTGACTTGAATGAAAATTTGTTTTATGAAAAGTTCGTCAAATTCAATATGTTCTCAACCAACATACTTAACATTTTTTAAAGAATGAAGAAAATTTTCAAGAAAAGAATTTTAAACAAAATAAAGAGATTTTTCTTTCAAAAAAGTGATTTTAAAATAAATATTAAAATATTTCGCATAATCCTCAACGCTCCATGGTACTGTCGAAATACTCAAATTCATCGCGAATTGAAAACATTAACTATTCAAGATTTCATGGAAAAAACGACTAGAAAATACTTAGATAAATTATACGATCATGAACTTCCTGCTATTTTAAATTTTGGTCAAACTAGTCAAAACCTTAGGCTACGTAAGTAACTCCCTCAAGATATTTTTAATTAATTTGTACCGTGGTTATTGTATTGTAAACCTTATGTAAATCGTGAAATAGTGCCCAAAAAAAAGTGCTGAACCGATAAATTTTCTTTAAAAATAATTGCTACTTGAATTTTAAAAATTAAAAAATTACCTTCTTTCAAAGATTTCAAAATGTTTATTCATTTGGAAAAAATATTACAAAATAAACGTTGCTTTTAAAATTGTAGAAAATCATTCATTTTCAAAACGCTACCTATTTAAATTTAATAATCACCAAAATGTCAATTTTTATAAAATTTTGAAACTTATCTATTTAATTTTTTTTTTTTTAAATAAAATCAAAAATAACATCAAAAATTTATTAAAATTCAAAAATGACCGCTTTTTGAGGAGTTCTCAATTTTTAATTGTAAAAATTGATCATTAAATTTTTTTCTTTTCACTAAAATCAAAAATAACTTTGAAATTTACTAAAATTCAAAAATGGTCTCATGTTAAAGGCGTACACAACTTTTAGTTGCAAAAATTGATGAGCCATAAAAATTGACAAAAATTTAATTTTATCAATTCTCGAATTTTTAACCATTTAAAAAAGTTTTATATTTGAAAGATTTACTTTCTAATTTCAAAAAAAAAATTAAAAAAAAATTAAACTTTAATTGATTTAATTTTACAAATTTTTTCAAAATTTAGAAAGTAAATACCTACCTACTTTTCGAATTTTTATCAAATTTTTAAAACTTTTCAAACTTGAAAAAAATTTGAAAAGTTTGAAAATTAAAAAAAAATTTAAATACCTACAAGTGGAACGTACGTACTGGGTATGAATTGGCGTTTAAAAATTTTCCCACTGCCTAAATTAGGTTCTCAAATTTGAAAAATGTAGGACATTCAACCCAAAGCAAGACTTTCACAGAAGTTTTTAATTTCAGTTAAATTAATTCTTCGGAATTCCTGCGAGTGCCTGTAAATTCCTAAAAATTCCTGTTAGTAAGTCGTGTAATGAAAACCGAAAAAAAAAGACAACGGCGACATTTTACCGTTTATTTTTTCTTTTTTATAAGTATGGAAATAAAAAAAATATCGAATATTATCTTTTTTATGAATTTTCATCACTGATGAGGTACGGTTACCTAATGTAAAAAATCCATCATCTTTACGTGATATTTTTACGCATTAAATAGGTAAAAAGACGTGTTTTTTTAACCTCATCTTCCTACTCCGTTAGATACCTACTCGCAATTTCTAGAAAGATCATATTTCCATCAAAGTTGTGTTATCCCAACAGCTCAACCCGTCGAGATAATTTTGACACATTGAATTCACTAAAATTAGCGTTCTCGAAGAACACACCATGCTTACCGCTCGAGTGCCTGATACCGCTCTCGACTCTCGAGAAAAGCTGGTAAATACGCGTAAAATTTCATTGAATGGAATGACCTGCACGTGTCCAAATACACACCAACAATGATCTCCGGGCGTCGTGACAATTTCTTATTAGCTTCTTTGTTATACATGTTTTCATTGAAAGATGTTCTCGTATGTACGTATATTCAAGACGTCGGCATAAAGGTTAAACGGTTCATTGTTCGGTTGATTTATTAAATACTGCTCATACGCGTACGTTCGCTTTCACTGACTTTTTTTTTGATCGGTGTGGTGATCGTCCTCACGGTCCTCGTGCCATGTGTATAACAAGATCGCGATGATTTCTACACCCTGCTTTTCCACCTACGCGCGTCGATTGTGTAATATACACGGATTTTTTCACGTACCCCTGCCTCGCTGGCCTCCGGCCCAGCCCTGGTGTTTCGTATCATCACGAGAAGAGCTACTTACCGCGTTGAGAAACTGGTATCGATTTCACGCCGTAGAGCTAACCTGTATTGTACTGTGAATGAGAGGACCCCTGGGCACGCGAACCCACATGTTATCGTATTGTCGAGTTGTTCTATACTGTCTAAGTACACGTATAAGTGGAGGAATGAACCGGCGAAGAGGATTGAAACTGGCTGCGACAAATTTTCAATTTTGTTCTCTGAACATTCAGCACTGATCTTATAGGAAAATATGCAAAAATCGATTTTTTGGATGTGGAAAAGTGAGAATGATGGATCATGAAAACTTGAACTCTTAACAGGATTTCTACACTGAGCACGAAATGACAAAAAAACGTGAAATTAGGTCAAAAAACACAAAATGTATTGTGTCCTAGCGTAGAATTTTAATTTTTGTAAAAAATGAGGAGGAACTTCTTTGCGAGCTAAAAAAATCTCTATCAACAAATATTTAAAAAGAAATTCTTGATATAAAAATCTGACTGGAAAAAATCTTTTAAAAAAAAAAACTTCTTTTAAGCAAAACGTTCCTTGAAAAATTTTTTGTAAACAAAATAATCGTGAAAAAGATCTCTTGAACGAAATAAAATGAATGAGCAGTAGGAGAAATTTTTTTTGAAGAATTTCTCTTCATAAACAAAATTTTTGGGCAAAATAATTGTTGGAAAAAAATTTTCAAAAAAATCTGCACAAAAAACGAATTTTGAAAATATAAGTACTCTTATTAAAAATAAAATCTTGAAAAATTCTCTTGCCAAATTATTTTCTTAATAAAACAATTTTCATTAAAAAAAATCTAAAATTTTTTTACAAAAAACTAAAAAATCTGTTTACAAAAATATTCATGATTTTTTTAAAAAGATACCTACTATAACAATAAAAAAATTCTGAGAAAAATAGTGAAATTTTTTTTTACCAAAAATCTTGAAAAAAGATCGTATGTAAAATGATCTTGAAAAAATTACCTAAATAAAAAAATTTTGACAAAAATCTTCTTGAAAAAAATTCTCTGAACAAAAAAAATATATTCTAGAAAAAATATTCTTAAAAATCTTTAAAAAATTGTTTTGATAGAAAAGTGTTATTAAAAGACTCAAAAAAAATAAATGCTTTGACGAAATCTTTTCACAAAAAATCTTCTTGAAATAAAAATTGTTTGTGCAAAAAAATCTTGAAAAAATATTTGTACCTATTCACAAAAAATATCTTGAAAAAATTGTTTAGGTAAAAAAATCTTGACAAAAATCTTCTTGAAAAAATGCATTTATAACTTGAAAAAAATTCTCTGGACAAAAAACATTATAGAAAAAATACTCATATTATTATTAAAAAAATCTTGAAAAAAGAAGTTTTGATAAAAAATTTTTTATTAAAAAACTCTTTTAATTGTGAAGGATTTTTCGACAAAAAATAAATACTTTTGAAAAAATCTTTTCATAAGAAATCTTTTTGAAATGAAAATTGTTTATGCAAAAAATCTTGAAAAAAGATTTGTACCTATTCACAAAAAACATATTGGAAAAATCTTTTGGCAGAGAATTTCTTGACAAAAAATCTTTTTACTCGTAAAAGCAATTTTTGAACAAATAATCTCGAAAATTTTTTTACAGAAAATCTTGTTGTTAAAAATATGAAAAAACCTCGTGGGGGAAAATACTCTTGTCAAAAAATATTGAAGAAATCTGTTGGATAAAAATAAAATGAACGAGTATGAGAAAATTCGTTTGAAAAATTTTTCGACAAAAAATCTTATTGAAAAAAATTTTTTGGGCAAAAAAAATTGTGAAAAAATCTTTTGACTTAGTTACCTATCCTCTGAGAAAAATCATCACAAAAAACCTTCTGAAAAAATGTTCTTTTTAAAAAATTACAAAAAAATTTTCTAAAATAATCCTAAAGAAATTTTTTTTGATAAAAGTAAGATGAAACCAGTGAATTTTCTTATTAAAAATCTCAATACAAAAAATCATCTTGAAAAAATCATGTTGAGAAATATTTTTTGAAAAAACCTCGTTAAATAATCATAAAGAATTGTTCAGATGAAAATTTTTTGAAAAAATTCTTGATTGCATTTTTTTCAATTCTCTCGATACTTGAAAAAATGTTTTTTACCAAAAATCTCTTTACAGAAAATCTTTTTAAAAAAAAAAAAGTTGATACAAAAAATTATCTTCTCAAGCATAGTTAATCTTTAAAAAATTATTCTGATGAAAAAATCTTGAGGGACATTTTGCTTGAAAAACATCCCAAAAATCATCTTAACAGAAATTTTCTTCAAAATTTTTTTGCCAAAAAAAACTCGATTTCTTTTTTGAAAAAAGATGTCACAATATTTTTTGGAAAACAATTTCTTCTTGAAAAAATGTTTTTCAGCAAAAAATCTCTTGAAAAAAAAGGTTCTTGAAAAAAAATGTCGATAAAAACCTTAAAAAATTATCTTCTCAAGAACAAAATATTCTGATGAAAAAATCTTGATGTGATATTTTGCTGGAAAAACATCTCAAAAAATTATCTTGACATGAATCTTCTTGAAAAAATTAGAAAAAAAATTTCTTGCCAAAAAAATTGATTTTTTTTTGCAAAAATGATGTCACATAATGTTTTTGAACAAAAATTCTCTTGACAAATAAACCTCGAAGAAATGACATAAACAGTGCACACAATATATGATTTTGAGGTTTAGGCCAAGGTAACACTCTTTGGAAAATTTCAAAATAGTATTAAAAAAACGGAAACGCAAGAATTTTCATTTTTGCAATTTGTTAGGTTCTTTTCTTTCAATTTTCGGCGAATTTAATGATTACGTGATCACGATAGAAATGAATTCGCAACTTTGGGATGCATCTTGCGATATAAGAAATGTCTGTCGTGTGACCGGAACTTTTCCATCAAATCGTGCAAATAATGTATTGAAAACGACGTCGTCGTCGTCGGAGAAAATTATTTATATCCTTTGAATTCGTCACGGTCACGATTGTTATGATTAGATATATTTTTTTCCAACCTCCCTTTGGCTTCAGTGTCTATACTGCATTTAACCCCGTAGTAACAGAGAAAAAGCTATATATTGTACGTGGTATTGTTTATCGCGTTAAAATCGAATCGTACGGATGAATTATCCAATTATGCAAATATTTAACCGTGAAATGATTTATAGATAAAAGCGAAGCCGAGTAATGGAGAACAATTCGTTATGATCGGTTATTCAAGACTCTTCTGTGTGCTCTGGGTATGTGTATATCATGGCGTTTGCGGACTCTGTGCGTGGAAAGAATTGATTATTTTTAATAAGCCGCTCGTGTGTAGTTAACGTATATATATACACCTTCGAAATCTTTCATTAAATTCTTTGATCGTTTGGTCGTTTCTCACGAGTGGGCGATTGACACGATAAGCAAATTTGAGCGATTTATTGGTGAGTATTCGTATCGTACTCGTATGTGCCCGAGCGATGCTGCTTCGACGTTTGATCAGTGCTCTTATAACTGCGAGTGGAAATCCTGCTTTATACTTTGACGACGATTTATATCGAATTCTTGTCAATATACTCTCCGCTTTATGTATCGTGTTTGAGGTTTTGTTGTGCTACAGTGTACACTCGGTGCAGTGCAGGCGTAACTGTATAGTGTAGAGGTAGACCTTTCTCAGTTGACGTTACGTTCTAAGGTTTCTTCTTCTGGTCTTCTCTTTTGCTCGCTCTTTCTCCCTGCGGATCGCTTGTATTCCAGCGTATATGTCTAGTCAGAGGTCAATACAGATTGCTTTTACGTTACGGATCATTAAACCGAACTGTCTTCTTGAAGTATTCCTTTTTTAATTCTTTTGTCTCTTTGGTTTGATGAGAAATTATTTACTCGTGGGTTTTTTCTTATTTCTTATTTTTTTTTTTAGTAATTTGATGGGATGTTTTTTTTTACTTTTTTTTACGAGTTTGTGTATCGATTGGGTTTTTGAATTTTTAAATTTTTATTTTATATTTTTCAAATTTTATAAGATGTTATAAAAATTTTTGGGTTTTATGATCCCTACTTTAATCAAGGTTTTATTACCTCTTCGCATAAAAAAAATCAAATTAAAAAAAATTATCCATTCGATGTTTTTCGAAATTTGCTTCAAATGAATTCTTACAAGCGAACCTCGAAACTTGGATATTTGGAAAAAGCATGTCCGAAGATCCCCAGAACCAAAATGTTAGGTGCCTAATTTCATTTTTCGATTTTTGGCGAATTTTTGAAAATTCAAAACCAACTTTTTTCCACCAAAAATGTAAATTTTTCGAAAAAGAGTAATTATTTACCAAAATTTTTGAAAATTGATTTTCTAATATCGACTCTGAATCCGAATTTCGCAATTTCCCGCCGTTCTGGAGCCTCCAGCGAAATATCGGTTTCCTCCAGTAACTTTAAACTGCTCCAGAAGGGGTGAAAATGAAATTGAGAAGCTAAAAATTTGGTTA
>FIZV01025967.1:0-11069 GCA_900050545.1 Trionymus perrisii | reverse complement strand
AGAGGGACGAAATGTAATATTAGAAGGGGGGGGGGGGGCCCAGTCAAAGTTTTTGTAATAACTAAAATTATTCCTTGGCTCCATATCTACAACTATTGTATTAAAAAATTTTTAATCTGACCGCTTCCACACTTCCAGTTTTCAATAATAAAAAAATTAGTTATTTATTATTAAAAACTGGATGTGTGGCAGGGGTCCGATGGAAAAAATTTTCAAACAAAAGTTGTAGATTGAGATCCAAGGAATAATTTTGATCATTACAAAAATTTTGATTAGACCTCTCGTTCCCTTACAATTACGCAAAATAAGAATGTAGTAACTTCCAGTTTTTAATGATAAAAAAATCCATCATTTACTTTACGTTACATTTACGTTCATTTTTATATTTTTTATTTTGAAACATTTTTTGATTTTTAATCGATAATAATGCAAAAATTGCCGCCTTCTAAACATGTTTTTTGTTTAGGAGTGTTTTTTTTTTCAAAAATCTTTTAAGCCATTAAAACGGGAAGACGAAGACGAGAATTTTGATATATCAGATTTGAGAAAAATTAGTCATTAAGTCGTTGGTTAGTCAATGGAAATTGGAAGTGCGTTAGTCGTTAGTTTTAGTTTCAAGTTAAACAAAAAAATAGTTTTAGTAGTTAGTTTTTAGTCAATCTCATTGACTAGACATCCCTGACTAAATCTGTCTTAACCGAAAAAATCTTCATCTCTTGTGAAGTCTCTTTTAAAAATGAAATTGAAAATTTTTTCACTTTACCTACTTTATTTTCCTACCTTTTGGTAATGCACCGCCTTCAACTGAATCTATTATCGATTAGTTTCGCAGGAAATAAAAATAGTACAACTACAATGCAATCTCAATTAATATAGAAATAATTTTAAAAAATTACAAAAATAAAAATAAACATAAAAATAAATTGTATTAAGACTGGGGACGAAGTACGTAGTATGTTATACATGGATTCATAAATATAATACAAAAGAAGTATTCACAGTTCACAAAGATTCATATAAATATCGATATAGATTCAGAACTTCTGCTAAGGCACATCTGAAGTAATTATGTACAGGCGTAAAGCGGACGATTGATCATTTCACAAAACGTTTAGCTTGCGATTCAATTTTTTCACGAATTTTGAAAAGAAATCGAAATCCCCGCGCGCTTCAAAGAATATTTTTCGAACCTTCGCTTCGCTGAAAAAAAAAACAAAAAAAAACAGATAATATATTTACAACCGAATCGAATACCTCACTTAATAGTAGGTATACGTAGTCGTAAAAATAACTTTCGATTATTACACAGTTAAATTCAATTTTATGACTGAATTTTAATTTTAAACCTTTAAGGGAAAAAATGAGTCGGTAACTATGCCATTTTTTAAGGCTCTCTCTTTTCGAGGATCCTGCTTACACTCTTCGGGAGTTCGACATCTTCGTTCCTAAAGCCACTTTTGAAAAACTTTTCAAACAAAAGTTGTAGATTAAGGTCACTGGAATAATTGTGGTCATCACAAAAATTTCGATGAGAACCCCCTCTCCAATTTTTCATAATGCTTATGTATAAAAATCAATGAATTATTTTCAGAAGAAATTATGAAAAATTAGTGGCGAAGGAGGAGTCCAATCGAAATTTTTAAAATAACCAAAATTCTTCCAAAGGTCTCAATCTACAACTTTTGTTTAAAATCTTTTTTCAAAAGCGTCCTTAGGAATGGAGATAGAGGACCTCCAAAAAAAGGGTCTGGATCCTCGAAAAAAGGAAGCCTTGAAAAGTGGCATACCGGCTCATTTTTTCTTTTTTAATTCATAGACTGTAAATTAATGATTCAGTTGTAAAATTGCTTGTAACAATGTAATCGCACAGCAACCATTTTTTTCTTTTGCGACTATACTATAAAATCAATCAGGAGTGCTTACTCGATGCTTCCTATGTTCTGTTTAACCTCGATAGAAGAATCTGAAAAATCATCGATATTCCTCATATCGACTTGAATCTTGACCAGCAAATGAGTTTTGTAGTTAGCTACGAGGAATGAAGCGCTAAAAAAAGTATATATATATATATAAATAAATAAAATTAACGATATGATATTTCATGTAAATTAAAAAAATTGAAAAATAGCTCACAATCCATCGTGCAATGAGATATTTTCAAATTCTATGATTTCACTGAAATTTTCGGCGAAATTTTTTGCGAAGTTGATACTCGATGATGTGATTTTCATAAAGATAATCACATCTTCGACTTTACCACAGAGCTCATCCATTTTTTTTCTATATTTTCGAATGATCGGTGCAATCGCTACTCTTAATATTTCATCACCTGTATTAAATCAACATTGCATGATTTAATTCTCTAATAAATTCATCATTAATACGATGTAAGTTTTATAAAGTGAGTTCTCATGCACTCTTACCAATTTCGGAATCTTTTTTTCTGAAACGCAATTTGGACATACATTTGTTTTCATTTTCAGATAATGTAATTACTAAATGTAAACGATTCCATAAAGCTCCGAATTTCCATTCAGTATCACTCGTTGAAACGACAGTCCAATAAGGAATTTCGCTGCAAAATAACAATGGTTTTTATTCGAGTAAAATTTTCATAATTACCTACTCTACTTTGACAAATTTACCTCTGAAGCGTTTTTTTGATTTGATTTAGAATTGTTTCATTTCTCGTGGCAATTTCCGATTTGGCTTCGGTGTTATGTCTTTTAGGAGATGGTTCTGAAGGAGGGACTGTAAAAAAATTAAAAATTATAGGGTATCCTCGGGCAAGATAGATGATTTGGCCATATACCTACTTTTCGAAACTAACAATCAGATATTACTAAGGACACTAAAAAATAATTTTAGGGCGCGATTTCCACCTCCCCCACTCCTATACACGAAAATCTTATTTTTTCATTTCTGTGAAATAGTTTAGAAAAGTGGGGAAAGGGCAAAATCGTCATCCAAAACATAAATACCTTGACAGTATAAAAAGACTTACTTTCGGGAAGGAACGAATCAGATTTCCTTTTCAATGGACGACTTGATGCAAGATTTTCAGCCGGGTTTTCCTGCACAATTTACAAAAAAAATATGATTATTTCACAATCACAAATGAAAATGAAAATAGATTTTCTTTCTCATATACTAACGTTTGAATGAAAACTTACGTCGTCATTTTCATAAGAAACTTCTGCTTGTATATTTTCCATTTCAACAACACTGCTATCCATTTGCTGTGAGATATCTTTTTCTGTAATGATATTTTCTTTCGACGGAATATTTTCTCCCTCTGATGTAATAATTTCCGGCGGATGTGCATTATTTTCTTCGACAGAAATGGCATTTTCAATGGATTTTATTTCTTCCTCATTTTTAATTTGTCTTTCATCCTGCTGAAAACTTTCTTCTTTTTCATTCACATGGTTATTTTCGATTATCAGACTATTTTGTAATTCTGCAGCGAGAATTTCTTCATGAAGTGAATTACTTTCTTCTACAACAAAATTTTCAGCTGATTTTGGTGGTTCCTTTTCCTCAGCATCGAGGCTTTGGATAGATTGTAATTTTTCTTTTTCTTCGAGAATAGAATCGTTAACAGGTTGTACTGGACTTTTTTCTTCTAAAACAGGACTGGCGACAAACCGAGATTGTTCTTTTGTTTCTAGAATTGAACTTTCAGCGGAATGTAATTCTTCTTTTTCTTCCCCCGCGATACTTTCAACACGCGAATGTTCTTCATCATTTACGATACTTTCTGCGAGTGAAATATTCATGCCTACTTCTACGATCAAACTCTTGTCAGGAAGTGATTTTTTCTCTTCTTCGTGGCTTTCAATAAGGTGCGAATTTTCCTCGCTATTCGCAAAAACATCTTCAACAGGTTCAGCAGTTTTCTCTTCTATAAAACTGTTCTCCGAAGGCAACGCATTTTTTTCTTGCTCCTCGATAACTACAGCAGATTGTGTATCTTTTTCTTTCGACTCCTCAAAATCGTTCGAAACCAAAGAGAAAGTTTCTTTCGCAGATTGAACATCTTCTGTTTCTAGTTCCTCGAAAACATTCGAAACCAAAGCAAAAGGTTCGTTCGCAGATTGTATATCTTTTTCTTTCAGCTCTTCGAAAACATTTGAAGCCAACGAGAAACGAGCTTTCGCAGATTGGGTATCTTTTTTTTCCAGCTCTTCGAAAACATTTGAAGCCAATGAGAAACGAGCTTTCGCAGATTGAGTATTTTTTTCTTTCGGCTCCTCGAAAACATTTGAAACCAATGAAAAATGCGCTTTCGCAGATTGAGTATCTTCATCTTCCAGCTCTTCGAAACCATTCGAAACCAAAGAGAAAGTTTCTTTCGCAGGAACAAAACTTTTGGAAAATGAAATATCCATTTCTCTTTCAACTATTTCGGTCTCTTCGAGTTGAGAACAATTATCATCTTCAATACGTGTATCATCTTCAATAAGTGTATTTTCTGCTAACGGATGATCGTTTTCCTTATCTAGAACCTGATTTTGCATACGGAAAATACTGGTATCTTCTTCCATAGCACAACTGCCCTGTTCTGGAAAAGATATCAAATGTTTTTTTACAAAAATATTCTCTTGAATGTGAGAATCTTTCACGTCTCCATACGCATCGACGGTAAATTGAATATCTTTTTCAGACAACAAAGTTGTGCTTTTACGTAAATGGAAAACTTTCTCTAGACCCATTGTGTGATTCATCGATGATTGAGAATTTTTCTCTTCTTCAACTGCGACTTCTTCTACCGAAATATCCATAGTTTGATTAAACGTTTCAAAATCTGTCACAATCGTCTCAGTCATCATACAAGGTAACGCTTCTGTGGTTTCCATACTGGAGGAATCTAGCACATCTTTATCGTTAGGATCTTCAGCTTTAGCCATGGATTGTCTTATGGAAGCACTTTTTGTGAGATTTAGCGGATAATAAGATTCACTATTGGATTCGTAATCGGCAGTGTATTCGTGCTCATCTCGCACAATCACACTGGTAATATCCATACTGGAATCGCCTCCGTTCATTCTACCGGGTGAAGGTGCTCCTCTACTCACATTATGTAGTCCTAACTCGACGATATCAATATTTTCACCGTATGCTTTACCATAATTCATCAGTTTAGACGCATCCGCATACGAAATGAACGTCGATTTGTTGTGAGAAGCCCTAAAAAATGTAGAGTGTTAGGGAAAACCATGAAAAACACTTCGAAGAATAAATAAAAAAATTGTAAAACTTACTCCAATATTGATGACTGATACGAATCTGAAGAAATTGAAAATCGTTCATCGTAAGCAGGGGTTTGACGAAGTGTCGTGCATTCCGCTTCAGTCTCGAATTCTCTGTGAATTTTATTCGATTAGAAAATATTCGTACGTTGTTTCGATCTTTTGCTAATACATACTTCACTTTGTTAACGCAAGCGAAACTAACGCGTCGTTTATGATTATCAGTCGTTGTAGTCTCTTCATCGTCGTTTGTAGGAAGTAGTTGACTTAAGTCTTGCAGTGGTTCCCTGGGTCTTCCAGGTTTCAAAATCTGTATAAAGAAAAATGAATTCAATTTCGTGTTCGAATGTTCGTGGAAGAATTGAAATTTCATATATCTACTTTTCGAATACAAAAAAAAATATACTTACAGACAGCCTAGCGTTGGATGACATTTTGATAAGAAAATTGAAGTGTAGACAAATTTGATACAACCCTTCAGCAGTAAAATTTGAACACAGAAAAATCCAATTTCTTCATTACAAACTTTGTACAATTTTTCACAAGTTTTAAGCCAAAAACAAAAACAATTGAACTTTTTTGAAGCCGAAACACGAGTTTTAAATGTTGAAAATCAAACTTTCCTTTATCAAGTCGTTATTTTCAAAACGCGCCAACGAATGTTCATTGTTGTTTTTTCAAACTATTCAAACGGGGTCTATTCTTGTAGTTTCAATCAAAAGCTGCATGTAGCGTTGAGCGTTCCTACAGTGAAAAAAATGAAATCTGCAGAATGCGACTTCACAATTTTTTATTTTTTTTTAAAGCTGTTATCAGTTTGTTGTTATCAATAAAAGCAAAAGTTGATGTGGTTGAAAGTTCATTCATTGCTGAAAAAGGTTTTTAGTTTTGTTAAATCGATTCAATTTATTTAATTAAAGCAAACGACTAAAAAGTTGCAAGAATAAGAAATCATAACTGTAGGCCAATGACTACGTAAAGAATCAAGCATAAGTCCTTTTTATTTGCTCTCATTGTTTTATGCCGGCGAGAGATCGAGCGGTCGACATTGAATACAATAAACTCAGCTTTTTATGATTTAATTAACTAATCGGTAAAAACTATAAAAATTAAAGTAAATAATATATTAATTAAGCGTCATTCGAGCAGAGTATTAATCTCAGTACGTTATATTTTTACTATTTTTATGGTATAACATTTTAGGCACTACTCATTACCGGTTATTATTTTCATTCCAGTTTATGGATATTTGAAAATCAGTGATCCTCAGCGTCAGACAGCATTCAAATATCGATGAATGTGTCCAACAAGTGGTATGCCTATTTTTTCAATCAAACATACGTATATTTTTTAGTACATGCAAATATATATGGCAATAAATCTATTTTACAGATTTCATGTAATGAAGTCAGTATCTGTTCCAAGAATCGCAATATGGTCTACAATTTTTATTCAAAGTTTTGTGGTGTCCACCGAAAAATCCTTTCTTTTGCGAATAAGTCATATGCTCCTTACATGAGCCAGAATTGCTGAAACTGCCTGTATCATTATAGCATGAAAATGTTTTCAATTTCAAAAGGCAAAGGGCACTGCTTGAAGAAGTTGTTCCATGTGAAGAATGGTGGTGTGATGAAGACGTTTCTCAACTTGAAAGATCAAAATGTCTGTTCAAGAAGATTACATTACGCGACTAAACGTTATGTCATAAAAATGTTCTCCAATTCACAAGCTACCAAATTTCCGAAGCTGTTTTACATCCAAATTCCTAAATCAGTTTACATGTGTCCCAACGTACAACATCAGAATTTACGATTCACGTATTCAGACGCCAGAATGGAGATGTTTCTCTCGTTACGAGATCATAGCGAATTTTCAAAGAAATTGAATTATACAGATAAATATTTGACTCAAGAGGTAAACGAATTAGTAGCCGAGTGGCTCAGTCGGTTTGATTTCCTTGGTCCAGCTGACGCTGACAGTATTGCGGGCGCTTTTAACGGTTTGTCAAAATTGGACATTTTCGATAGAATTTGGAAAAAGAGCGATCAAGAAAATTTCAAGACCTTAATTATTAGATTAACCGCACAAGGAAATAAGTTATTAGATCCGAAAAACGAAGTCATTTCTCAATTTAGTTCTTGGCAAATTGCCATTTGTTTAAATGTTCTTTGCAAGTGGGATGTATTGCAAAATAAATTTTGGGAAGGTATCGTTAGTATAAAAGGTGAAGAAATTAATAGGGTTCAGTTGTTCGAAACTTTCATAATTAGGTTGATAAATAAAGGAAACCGAATATTGGATTTGAAGAATGACACAACCGATGAATTCACTTCGCAAAGTATTGCCAATTGCTTATACGCTATCTCCAAGTGGGATATAAACGAACTGAAAGGATCCAAACAGCTTGTTGAACGGTTAATCAAACAAAATCCAACTGCTGACAAATTCACTTCTATGAGTATCTCCAGAAGTTTGAACGCAATGTCGAAATGGGACAGTGATGAATTACAAGGTTGTAGCGAGTTTATCATTCAGTTAATGAAACAAGGTGCTCGGATTACTCACGAATTTAAACCTCAAGAGATCTCAAACAGTTTCAATGCACTCTCTAGGTGGGATATAGATAACTTGAAAGATTCCAGGCTGTTCATTATTCGGTTAGTGAGACAAGGAACTGTGACAGTAAATAAATTCAGCTGCCAGGATATCGCCATTTGCCTCAATGCTATTTCTAAATGGAACATTCACGAAATCGAAGGTGCCATGGAATTTATCCTTAAATTGGTGAAACGAGGCAGTATAACGGCTGGTGGATTAAAACCTCAAGAGATTAGCATTTGCCTCAACGCGCTGTCTAAATGGAATATAGAAGAAATACAAGGAAGTAAGGATTTCATTGTTCAGCTCATCAGATGTGGGAATTACACCGTTATGAAATTCAATCCTCAGATTATTTCCAATAGCTTGAATGCTCTTTCTAAATGGAACATAAACGAATTTTCCGATGCTAACGAATTTATTGTTCAAATGATTAAACGAGGAATTCTAACGTCCAATCAATTTAACGCTCAGGGTATCGCCAATAGTCTTACCGCGCTATCCAAGTGGAATATCGAAGATTTAGCAGGCGCTAGAGAATTCATCAATCGGTTAATAAAACGAGGCAATTCGACGAAAACCGGATTCGCTGCTCAAGGGGTTGCTGGCTGTTTGAATGCGTTGTCCAAATGGAGCATTGACGAATTCCAAGGCGCCAAAGAGTTTATCGTCGAATTGACAAAACGAGGAACTTCAATAATTAAGCACTTCGATTCCAAAAATATTGCCAACAGCATGAACGCTCTATCCAAGTGGAATATCGAAGAACTGCCCCAAGCTAAAGAATTTATCTCTCATTTGGTGAAACAAGGCAATTCATCATCTGGTCAATTCGACTCATTAGGTATTTCCAATTGCCTAAACGCCCTCTCTAAATGGGACATCGACGAATTTCAAGGATCTAGAAATTTTATCGTCCATTTAGCGCGGAATGGGATTTCAACCAGTGATGAACTAAATTATCAAAAAATTGGAAGTAGTTTGAATTCGTTGGGTAAATTTGATATTTTCAACGATGACAAATGGCAAGATCATCAAATAAAAACAATCAAGAATTTTATTATCAGGCTCGCGTCGGAAGGAGAAGAAATATGGGAGGAATTTGATTCTCAAAATCTTTCAAATATTTTCAGCGCTTTCTGGAGTTTCGATATCTTAAATGATAGAAAGTGGACGATGAAAGAACAAAATCAGCTCAAGTCTTTCATAATTATGTTGTCCAGTGTAGATGAAGGTCCTAAAAACTACATTCTTGAAAGCATTTATATTACCTACTCTGCGTTATTGGACTGGGATGTATTTAACAACGATAAATTTGATTCTGATGCGAAGGAAATTTTTAAACATCTCGTTGGAAATTTAGAAAATCGAATTTTTACCATTGCTAATGAGCAAGATTTGCGAGAACCAAGTAACGATATTAAATTCACTTCTCAAATTATCAAGGATTTATATAAACTCGATGCTAGGAGTTTAACAATATCTAAAAATAATAAGTTGCTAATTCATTTAATGAAATGTTTAAGTATAAGTATGGAAAAATGTGATGCTAGTCTTTTAACAAGTCGTGAAAAGGATATCTTATCCGGTCTGTTGGCTGTTAATACTACTGTTGTTGTTTCGCAAGATAGATCCAGTATGGTAGGAGAATTCGATGAAAGCCTTTGCAAGATATTTGATACGTTATTGACGTCGAATGTAAGCTATTTTAATCAAGTTTTTGAGATAATAAAAAGGTTTGATGAATTTGGGATTATAAAGCATCGCGAATTGCAAAGTAAATTGAAGTAAAACATCTTAATGTTTTAAAATACGTAGATATCTAGTAATTAATTTTGAGGAAATTCTCCATTAAATTAACAAATTTTTAAATGAACAAAAAATATATTCGATAATTTTAACGATTGTGTCAATTTACTGAATTTACTTAGCAGTTCCAATAATGACTTGAATTTGAATTAAACTCCACTGGCCATTTTTCATTATATTTTTATATCCTTAGTTTTAAGTGTTGGTTTAATCTGAATGATTTTGAAAACCATATTTTTATTGTTGTTTTTATGTTTTAATACTTGTAAAATTTTTATGATTTGTACAGATAATTTATATATGTACTTTTGAGATTTCATTTTTTTTAGACGTCAGACAGACTGATTTTATTTTTTAATGATTTTTAAAATCATTCTCAAGGCTAATGATTTATTAATACCGAGTACCACTATGAGATAAAAAATGAAAGATATATATAATTTATTTTATTTTTATTTTACGTTTGATAACTTGAAAATTTGTTAGGTAGCTTATTCAGCAATAAAAATGTTGTTTTTTGAGGTTGGTTTAACTAATTCATTAATTCTATAAGATCGATATTATACCAACAGAAATTTTCTATTTAGTTTTAAATTTAGATTATTCCAGCTCGAAAAAAAAATTACAATCTTCATAATCATGGCCGACAACTTAAAAGAAGTTACACTCATAATTTTAAAAGTGAAAGGAGCTACATCCAAAACACCGAAAATGCAAAAATTAAATGTATAATTACTACCTACTTATTGAAATATGTTTGGGGGGGGCAGACCCGCTCTTTCTTGGGTAAAAAGCATCTTAATTTTTTCGGAGAAAAATATATTTTCCAAATAATGTTTGAAGAAGAAATCTCAATTAGGTATTTTAATTGAAAAAAAAAAAAAAAAAGGAATAAAAATTATCTGAATTTTTGGCGTTGGCAAAAAAGTAATTTATTACATAAATACTCACACGGGAAAAAATAAAAATCATTTTTTATCTCGACGTACTTCATTAAAAAAGAAATTTCTCATCTTATTAAGAAAAAAAATCTATTTTTTGGAAATCGTAAATGGCTTGATGTTAATTTTTTTTCAGTAGAAAATAATATTTTTTGGAGTCGCTGTATAAAAATGCTCATTTTTTTGGATGAAATGTTTCTCAATTTTTGAACAAAGAAATCCTCAATTCCTGGAATAAAAAATATCTTATTTTTGGAGTTACTGTAAGAAAAGTTGGTTACCTATACGTTATTTTTTTAATGAAAAATTTCCTATTTTTTAGGTCAAGCATTCTTCAAAATTCTAAATGCAAGAAATTTCTGAATTTTCATGAAATAAAAATCCTAACTTTCTAAATTTTAAAATTTCTCATTTTCAATTTTTAAAATAGGAAAAAGATACTTATTAGTAAAACTAATTTTTTTAATAC
>FIZV01025948.1:0-10012 GCA_900050545.1 Trionymus perrisii | reverse complement strand
CATGTTCTGACCACTTTTCGAAAAAATGTCAAATAGCAAAAATTGTAGATAAAACGGTCCTCTATCGATTCATCATATAAAACTCCCGAAAAAGTTATTTTGGTGGCCGCCAGAGCGCAATAAACGAAAAAAAAAAGTTTCAAAGTAACCCCACGTTACGGTACATATTTATTATAAACATAAAATTTGCTTTTCATAAATTTTTACTTTTTACCTATTTGCTAAAAGTCTCATTTAGGACGAAAGCTTTAATTATTCGTTTTCTTGTAAATAAAAATTCTAAGTTTTTTAGGCGTATTTTTTTACAGGAGGTAGACAAACTACCAATCAAGTGAAATCATTTTTTTTTTATTAAATCAGTATAGGAAAACAAACGAACAGATTAACGAATAAAGCGGTTTTCCCCCCTTACATCATTATTTTTATGTGAGCCCGATCGTAGAAAGGGCACTTACATGTTACAGCACTTACGTACAGTACGTTTCGTTTTCGTATAATTTTTCAGGAAAACTAATGAAAATTCTCCTGAACAGTGCTTCTGAGAGAAAAATTGAAAGCATGGTTTTTGATGGAAATTTTAAATTGGAACAAATTTTGTGCGGAATATTTTTTCGTACAGTAAAAAAATCACAAGTTATTAACAAAAACTCTGGAAAAAGAAATACCATAATAATAAGCTCACATTCTTTGTTAAAAAATTAAATATGAGTAGGTTTTGTTAGGGCACTATAAAACCTAGGTGTACCTACGCATACGCCATTTTGAGTTGTAGTCACAAAATATCATATTTTCAACTTTGAATTAAAATATCTCCGAAAGTAAAGAAGTTAGCTCGGTACTTCAAGTGAACATCCATATCATATAGTGCCTTAGTTTTGTAGGATACTTATAATTTTTATTCAAATACGACTACGAATGAAATACAAACAAAAAATGCAGAATTACATGGAATTACACATGGTTGTGATCAACTTTGAAAAAGAAAATCCGAGTGATAACGAAGATATTCGAACATTTTGAATACGTAAGTTCGAAACTGAGGGTCATGTATGTATTTTATTGCGATCTTAGCGGAAAACGTACTAAACTAACTCCTAGCAGAGAAAGTACTAAACTACGTAAAACGATTATCTGTGCATTGTTCTCGATGTCAGCAGGGTTGCTAATCAGGAGGTATGATCCCTCCAGGGAGTGACTTTTTGAATATTTCAAAGCCGTGGAGGAATTTTTCAGTTTTTAAAAGAATAATATAAGAAAGAAACTATAAAGAATTCAATTTTAAATTTTTAAATAAAAAAAAAAATAGTGATCTGTTTGTTTTTTGTGTATTGAATTAAGGCATTTCTCAAACACGACGACTTGTAATACGACTAATTTTCGTTTGCTATTAGATAACTAGAATTAGACGTGCAACAATAAAACATACATATCGACTGCTTAGATGCAGGACCTCGTAACCCACCATTTTTGAAAAAGTCAGGTTTTACATGACAAGAGATATGACAATTCAGGATACCTATAGAAAATGTCAATTTGGGCAACGAATTTTGCATCAAGGTACATGCTCAATCACCAGATACAGTAAAAAAATTAAAACAGGTAACTTCATAACGATCCCATTTCGATAAATTAATATAGCGGATAATAAAAAATAATACATTCTTAAAATTCTGAAGATCGATTGGGACAAATCACTCGGCATATACACAACCAAATCTTTGGACGCGACTTTCTTTATTTACTACGATGTTGAATGGGCAATGCAACATTACCACAAATTAGTAAGTACCTAACTATGAAATTCAATATAATTATCTATATTTTATTTTATCTTTCAACTTTCAGTTTCAGTTTTTCAAGTTTTAGTTTCAGTTTTTTTTCACTTTTTCCATCACTGCGAAAAATTAGCAAAAAATGGCCAATTACAAAGTTCATTACATTTGTTTCCACAGAAATACATTATTTAAATCTAATTTCATTCTTTAACTAATCGCTTTTTGGGAATTTATCAAAATAATCCGGCATTTCATAAAATACCTAGTGAAAGCATATAAAAATATATAAAATAAATTATACACTTCTTTGGTTAATGTATGAATTAACTGTATTCAATCTTTAAACCTTAATATATAAGAAAAAAATCGCGTATCTACTTTTAAGAAAAATAAGTCGTAAAGTGGTAAATTAGAAATTTGAAAAATGGCGTAAAACGTATCGATAAATTGAAGGATCGGATGTTTAGAAAAATTTGGAAAGAGTTGAAATTTTACGATGAATTTAGTGAAATTTCTTCGCTACGTTACGATGCCGAATGATCGAAATTTGACTACTTAAAAACTAGTCCATGCTTTTTTGAATAAGAGCTAAAATGCGTACAAATCTGTACTGATATTATATAGGTAGTTTTAGTTTCTCGGGCATTTTTTTCTACTAATGTGATACTGTAATCGTGAAGTTTGTATCATAAGCGTGTTATTCGAATAAAAGAATTATTTTTTATTAAAATTATCTACGTTATTTTGTTTATTGAACTATCGTCTTTCTAGTTGAATGCTGAAAGTGAATGAAAAAAAATAGTGAAATAATGGAAACAATGATAATGATGTGATATGAAATAATGAAAATGATGAGAATATCATGAAATAATTACGTTATGGAAAAAAAGAACATTAAAATTTGAAGAAAAAAATTTATTAAAAAATTATAATACTTAATCTATCTCCTTTTCCGGCCACTGCCACGTTTACTTGACGTGTTACTTTTTTCTGATTTTGGTTTCTTAAAGGAATGTTGAGCTTTCTTTATCGATTTATTTTTCTTTTTTCCCTTATTTTTTTTAATCCCAACATCATCGTTGCTTTTGGTCGTTTTGGATTGTCTAACGAAATACACGACAATTTATAAATACTTCTGTCAATACAGCTTACGATAATCAACATAAGCAATAAGCATCATGTTAGAAATGCATATTGTGAAGCAAGGGGAGGAATAACAGGGTGTTATGAACCCACCACACGTCACACACCGTGAACTTTCACATTTACATACAGACAAGAAGGGGATAGTACATTGGGCCCCCACAAAGCAACATAAGCAATTTTCAACTTCGACGCAATCAATAAATCAACTGTAAAATAATTATGAAATGCTTACTTCGCTCGTTTCTGTAGCTGTTCGTTGATCTTTCTTTGAGAATCAGCTTCTTCAGCAGGAGTCTGAAATTTAAAATACGTCAATATTACACAACGTTAATGATACAAAGACGAAAGAAAACGTACAAGGAAATTGATACAATTCAATCACAGGAAGCAGTAGTCGAAAATACTGAATTTTCAAGTTTAGAAAAAATACGCATAATTAAATCGTTTTCATCCCAATTTTAATAATAATTTTGATGAATAAATTGAGTTCGATACCTTAAACGGTTTAACTTTCTTATTGCCAATTTTCTTCTTCTTCAAAACTTTTTCACCAGGTAAATTCGGTTGGAATTCTCCAAGCGAAGCGGTAGCAGTTCGTGCAACAGCAGCAGCTACTTCAATCTGTAAACACAACTGATATTATTGACTGAAAAAACCTCAGTTGGTCAATTTAAACGTTAAAATTTACCTGAGAAGGAAGCATTCGTCCTTCCAAAGGCGGTACTCCGACTTCGGGAACTTTAACTTTTCTAGAAGCGGCGATATTACGCAATCTTTGATATTCGTTTTTAGCGATGTTCTCCTTCTTGACTTTCTTCTTCTCGGCAAACATATCAGTTTTAGGATCGACATTCTTAGGTACTTCTATCAACCATTCTTTTTCTTTTTCAGCAGCAGCTTTCTTGTAACCGTAAGTTGGAACCCATTTCTACGCGAGTGAATAAATTGAAGTTGAATTAGAAATTGGTCTACAGAAACAACATAACGAAATATACATACTTGTAATATATCATCCCAAGTAACTCTGGGCTTTTTCGTTTTCTTGATACCTTTTTCTTGAGCAAACTTCTGCCATTTGGTTAACGGTTTAGGAACTGGTATAGGTTTTTCTCTTGGTAATACGAATGTTGGACCGGAGCATTTTGCGAATGTTAATCCATCTTTTACTTCCTTAGGGAAAGCTGACAACTTATTGACTAAATATTGCACACATTCTCGGGCGTACTTTTGTAAATATTCATCTTGGTTATTCCTGTAAGGTGGTAGAGAATCGTGTTGAGGCAAAAATGGATCAATTGAAACAAGAATAGAAAAAACTTACTGTAATTCTTTGTAATTAAGCTCATTAGTGTCGGCAACTAAGAGATCTTCGGCGAAGAAATCAGGATCTATCAACTTTTTAACTTCGATACTTTTAACAGCTTGAGCTTTATTTTCTTCTATACCTTGTAAAATACTATTAACTACTTCCATTTCAGCGATTAATTCAAGTGATGCAGTTAATTTCAACAATTAAAATTAATTATTAATTGAACATTTTAGATATTCACTCAGTATTCACAGCGATGGATGAATAGATGAGTTGAGGGAAATGAAAAATTGCGCACGTGTAAAGAAGCCACAGTCAAATAAACAAGAACTTTTCTTCATCACTAGGTAAGTTCAGGTAGGTAGGTTATGTAGTAATGTACGACATAGGAAGGAGTAGGATAAACGAAGAAATCTCGAATTTTTAATTTTTCGAGATAACTTTTTCATTTTTTTTAATTTTTACAAATAATTAAACTCTATTCTAAGTACTTTTAGTTATATACACAAGAAATCTGTATTTAAAGCAAATTTAAGGAATTAAACAGCAAAAACTAGAACAAAATATATTATGATTATTTTTATTTGAAAGAAGTAGTAAATTACCATGTAATTACAATAAAATCACACTCACAGTAAGAGTTCATCTGCGTTTCTGTGACTGTGGTATTGCGCGTTGATTGCGCCTGCGCCATGCTTGGTCATGCGCCAACGCCCAACGGCCCAACGGCCAACACTCGCCAACATCAGCTGATGCTATGCGGTGTTTTAACGAACGTTCAATTTTTAAATTCAAAAATTCAAAATTCAAGACAAAAAAAACAGAAAACAAGAATGATTTTTCCATGATTCTTCTTTGCATCATTTTTGAAATTCACTTGCGTTAAAAATGTCGGAGGTGAATTTACAGAAAGTTTATTGTGATTGTGTTTCAGCCGCGAAACTAACTACACCGCTTACCATCCAAAAAGGTATTTATTCAATTATCTAATATAAATATCAAATAATATATTAAGCGTACCTTGCACAATTACAATCATGGCCGCACGTGGCCGTTTTGTCCCTAGGTAGTTTCTACCGAGGTAAGGTACGCCCAATTAGTTCCATCAGTGGAAAATTGGAATTGAAATGTTCACCGTATTATGGGGTAAGCATTTCTGATGGTACGAAGACAATACCATGCGTAATCGTCGATCCAATTGCCGCAGCAACAAAATTATTGATGTTGTTCGATAAGCCCATAATTATTCGAGATCCGCAATTTTATGCGGAGTGGTAAGGATTTTATTTCTATTCCTTAAGTTGTAAAGAATAGTAAAATCATGTTTTTTCAGCGATTTAGCGTAGTAACTAACACTACCCAGTATGACTCGGTGCACTTATTCCTGGAACCGGATACTATCAAATCAGTGGATACCGGTCCGAATATAACTACAGTTCCATCTCAAATCAGTACAACCAATATAGACGTCAGAAACGAGGTTTATATGATTGCTATGATTCCGCATAAAGCGTCACCGGCTATTCTATCTTCAAAATGTGTAGTACTGTGTTTGATTTTAGTGACTATAATTTATCTAGGTAAATGCTCACTTTTTGGGATAGTTTTGTTATAACATTACGTTAATTGATTTTATTTGTGTATTTTAGATGAAGATCATAAAAAAGGAGATGTATGGTTAGTCTTGAAGAACGAGCAAGTCATCTGGAAAGATTTTTTGTTACCGAAAAGAAGATATATTGTTTACTTACCAAGTCAAGAATCTTACAACGATTTCAAGTAACAAAATTTTTTATATCTATTTTTCGTAAGCTTACTTTTTAGAAATATTTCGTTTATAAAAATTGTTCGATTTGTTTCAGAAAGTATAAAACACTACATACGATTACCGATAAGTATTTCGATTTGCCGTATCGACAAATCATTCATCATAAAGATTTAATCAAGACCGTCGCCGTTACCATGTTACCAGAAAATTCTCGAATATTTTCCAACTTTATGATGTCCGAAGAAACACCAGTCGACGATTGGTACAGGTATGTTGCCTGTGAGAAATGAAAAATCTTTATTCGCGTTTATTTTATTTACAACTCTTGATTGTTCAGTATTTTAGACGACAGACTACACAAGTTGAAATTCGCATCCGTTTATGGAATCATTAAAGAGATAAATTATATGGATTCTTGGAATATGATGAACTGTCCATGGTGTGACCCGCCCGGTAGTATTGATCGTTCAGAATGCGATTCATCTAGTGAAAATAGTTGCCAAAATATTCCAAGTCATAAATGGAGCACTATCGCGTCCAAATCTAATTGCGAAACAGAAGATACGATAGAATTACCTCAAGTGAAATCTGACCCTCCGCAAAGTAAAATCATCGGATTTGGCATTAGAGGTAACATATTCGAAACTTGGAGACGTATACTAAAATTATATCTAGTAATATTCCTCTTGTCCTAGGAGGGAAAATTAACGTGCAAATTACGGTGCAAGAAGTTTCTACCGGAGCTATGTCTTATGTGTTTTTGAAACGTTGGAAACTTGAACAGTATCCGGCCGGATTAGCGAAAGGAGTTACAGTCTGCTTCACAGATGTAAATGTTAAACGGTCAAGGAAAAATAACTTATATTTCGTCAATACTCCACTTACCAGGATTTTATTCTTGAATGTCTTCGATACTTTGAAGTATGTTTATGAAATTACCCAAACGTGCTCAGGTTAGCTTTCCTACCAATGCATTTATTTTGTTTCCAACAGAGAAGAATCATCTTCCAGTTTCGGCCGGTTTGGATTTCCCCGATCCAATTCTCTAAATGAAAAATTATGGGGCATTCTAGAATTAGAGATGCTGGTGAAAGTATCTATAACTACCAAGTGTAAATTGTGTAATCAGATTTACACCCAATACCGATGTCCCAACGTGATATGCGCTAACAACAGAAGAGACATGAATGAAGGCTTGTACGAAGTCACTGCTACCGCCAGGTAAATTTACCTAACCAATAATCGATCTTAAATTTGGCTTTATTTGCATTTTATCATTTTTTTGTTGCAGGTTATTCGTTAGAGAGGAGCGGAATTTCGAATCGAATACGCTATACCTGAAAAATGAAAATGTACGAACGTATCTTGACCTGCCAGAGCAGATATGGCGTAAGTTGTGCAAACTATCGGCCAAGTCGGAGCTCATTTATTCGCGTTTTTTTACCGGAATATCGGTTAGTGATGAAACGCCGTTGACTAGGCATTTACCTATGGTTTTTCATTTCATCTTTATGTGCATGGGGCGCGAGAAAAATGCGTTATGTAAACAATGTTTTATTTTATTTGCAGCCTGAAGACACCGACGCTCTGACTTTGTTTTTCTATTTGTATTGTAAACATTTCCGTAGGAGATATCGATTTCACGTGTGTTGTAAGAAATTCAAAGGTATTGTAACGCGCTTATTTATTATTATTATTATTCTGTGTTTTAAATTTTGCATCTGATTTTATTGGAACGAAAAAACATTTCCAGGTGATACGAGCGAAGAAAGGAAATATTTTTGCGTTGAATTGAGGAAAATCGATTCTCAAAGAGTAGCTGCAACTCGAGATTTACCTCAGATTGAAAAGTTATCCGTTGGTTGAGGTACTTATCCATTTTCTCGTTTAATTTTCTTTTTTTTTTTTTTTTTTGAAATTGGGTTGAAATCTTCGGAAGCAATTTTTATAATTTCTTGAAAACTAATTTTGTTCAAAAAAGTACCTAATTCCGAAAATTGATTAACATAAACACAAAAAAATCTTTATTAGAATAGAAAACAAATATTATTTTACATACCAAAACACAATAATACCGAATATTGAAAAAATAACGAATTCTCAGAAACTTGGGTCATCTCCTGCTTACGTATTCGTGTGATATATATCTGGTAAATCACCAGCAAATCGTAATTGGACTTCAATCGCGAATTAAACTTGCTCTTCATCGGAATGAATGATGAAGTTATGTCATAAACCGAAATTATCGCCATTCAGGGTCTGCACTTCGGCTTGTATTTCGTTTTTTTTACATTGCCTGTCTATTGTGGCATATTTAGCCGAAGTACTGGTGGGGGTATTTCGTACCCTTGGCATGGTACTCTGAATGCAACTCGTTGCACTTTGATGACATTTAGTATTTGGTCGAATTGACGACGACGACGATGAACTAGAAGGACCATTTAGGGCGCTTCCCGGTATCGAGCCACATCCACTCATTGTCGAATACCTTCGATTCAGACTAGACGGATACTTGACGCAGCGATAATTTCGCGTATTTAAGGTGGCGAAGTTACCTTTTTTCATACGTAACGAGCAAATATCCAAATGTTCGGTCACGTCGCAAGGTCTATTGGCGGCGTCTTCGGCGTACTCGACGTTTAAAAAAGTCGAACAAATGTCCGGAGGAGTTTCAGAAGTTGCGAACGGTTCGTCATTCGGTTTCTTTTTATTTTCCGATTTACAAGCATCCATTTTTTCAACATAGTTGACATCACCCGAAGAGAAATAACTCGTGTCGGTCGTCGTCGTTGGTTTTTGTTGCTCTTCTACTGGTAAAATGTTTTTTATGATTTGAGCTATGGTTTGGCATCGTTGGTGGTGCACTGCCATGCAAAGCAGTGCTACCATTTCGACGAATACGCATAATGAACCGGCTACCAGGAAACACCAGCCGTATTCGTAGTCGTGGTACGTTTTTCTTCTCGAGTCTAAAGCGTCGTTCGGGTGTGGATCCCCTGATATGCTTGCGTGAATGGAGAATGAGTCTGTCAGTACGCACACCAGGATGAATAAGCCGGCTGCCAGCGATAGTCCTGTAAAAAAAAAATTATAATTTTTAATTTTTGAGTTATTTTAAAAGAGAAGAGTAGTGAAATTGGAGCAGGTGTGTGATTAGAAATCAGAAGTGGAAGAAAAGTTTTACGTTTTTTCATTCCCACTAAAATGAGCTAAAGGTAGTACCATTCTATGTAGCACAGCTATTTTTTTCTTTTTTATATAAAATTGCGTGAATTTTACCATGGTATAGTTTTGCACGTAGAATTGGCTTTAACGATATTTTTGAAGGCGTAAATTAAAAACGTTTCGGTTTTGTTGACTGGCGAAAGAAATACATGTACCACGTTTCAGGAATTCCGAAAAAGGATATTCTTGAGGACAAGTCTTCAAAATGATTTTTTTGGGGGGGAGGGGACGCATTTTTTCAGAAATTATAATCCAACTCTGAAATTAGCCCCCAAAAATCATACATTACATTGATAATTTACAATTTCTGAAAATTATTGGATCATTAAAAATTAGAAATTTTTAAAAATTTTACAATTTTGGAAAAATTTAATAATTTTTATAAATTTAGTAATTTTTGAAAAGGTAAAGAATTTTTAAAATTCAACAATTTTCGACAAATTAATAATTTTTGTGATTCAGAGAATTTTATAAAATTCAACAATTATGGGAAATTTGGCATTTTTTGAAAATTTACAGTTTCGAAAAATAATTATTGTATCATTAAAAATTGACAATTTTTAAAATTTAACCATTTTTAGAAATGTAAAATTTTTTGAAAAGGTGACTTTTGAAAATTCTACAATTTTTGAAAAATCAATAATTTTTGTGATTCAAAAAATTTTATAAGATTCAACAATTTTTGGAAATTTGTCATTTTTTGAAAATTTACAGCTTCAAAAAATTATTCCATAATTAAAAATTGGCAATTTTTAAATTTTAATAATTTTTAGAAATGTAACAATTTTT
>FIZV01025943.1:0-12929 GCA_900050545.1 Trionymus perrisii | reverse complement strand
TTGAGGCCATTGGTCTACACATATTCGTGGTCAGGTAACTTAATCCTTATACCACCTGTACGTGACCATCTCTACGGTTACATTTGGTGCCGAAACCCCACTTGCTTGTATAGCATTTGGTGGCAAAAAACCAAAACTGCTTGTTCAGTTTAGCTGAAAAGCGGATGCCGACTATTGCAGTGGCAGAATAAACCCCTACGTTATTCATTTTCTTAGTTTTTTTTTTTATATATAAAATTCGTTCATTTCGGACTTTACGTCCATATAAGACCTGTTCGTTTTGGTTTAATTCCATCATTCAAAACGACGCCATATTGGATAATTTTCGTTCCAATATTTTCCTGCACGAAATTGAATTCTAATTTCTGCGCGTGCACACAAAAGATTTTGCATCGTAGAGCATCGTTGTCTACGTTCTATTGTGCGATATATTACTTCGACTACATTATCGTACACGTTATCGTTATTTCGCTGAATATCCATACATTCAGGCTGTATTCTTATCTCCGTAAAGGAGAAATAGAATGAAAAAATCATCGTCGTACGAAAGTATCAATTCTACGAATACTCGTCCACCACGTAAAGCCAAATCAACGGCTCAAATCAACATCAAACAGCACTTCGAACATCGCTCCCGTTCCCGATCCTTAAATAAATCGAATAAGAACGTAATTTTACCATCTCAGTTCGAGTCTGCTCCGGATACACCGATTGATACTGTCAACATGTCTACCGACGACATTTTCAACCAGTCTAAAGCATCATCGTTACCAAGAAACGATAACAACAATAACACGAGTCCAACACCCGGTACGAGTACAACTGTAGATACCAACGGTTCCAATATCTCCGAAAAATTAAACGGTACATGGCACGAAGCTAGTACTGAGAATACTACAAACAACGATCCTATAAAGAAAATACTGAATTTATTCACTTCAGCTACGAACAAATCATCTGTAATTTTCAACGATAGTAATTCTCAGCAGAGTTCTGATCATGAATCAGATAGCGACGATTATGTTCACAACGAAAATATCTCAGAAGCTGAAAATGAGAAACTTCGTTTAGCCCATTGTGAAACTAAACGAAATCAACGTCGATCTAAACTGCTCGATGTTCCAATATTGCAATTTACTGAAGAAGGTTTCACCAATGTCCTCAGTGTATTAGTAGATCGTATTGAAGTCGCTGAGTGTCGTATTCAAGACATCGACAACAAAATTATCCAAATCGAAGAGGATAATAAAGGTCGTGATGCCGTAATCGAGGCTCATACGTCACGATTGAATGTCCACGAGGAGCAAGCTAACGAACTCAAGAATAAATCTTCCGAACAATACAAGCAAACTAGGAAGGATTTATCTACGCTTCAGAGCAACATCGTCATTGCCACAAACGCAATTTCGGAAAAGATTGGAATGAATAAAAGAGTCGCCGAACAACATGCGAGACAATTGAGCGAATTGTCAACTGCTCAAGTAACAGCTAACGAAAAAATCGACGAACTATCTCTACATCGTTGTACCGGAGGTACTAGTAATGTTATAAAGAAAAAATCGCTCAATATTAATGTAGAAAACTTCGAACGTTTAAAATGTACTTTTCATGAAGGTGATAAGTACCACCCCCATGTATTTGTCAACAAATACGAAAAGTTGACAAAAGATATACCGATGCTCGAAGAACTGAAAATCACGGTATTTATTGGTCTGGTCAATGTTTACGGATATGAAGAATGGTCAGATAGAGCTATCCAGCTGACTACCTTCGAAGACGTAAAAGCTTCATTTTTGAAAGAATTTTGGTCCAGCGAGAAACAAGATCGAGCATGGAACTATTTTAAAAACATGCAACCTCACTCTAATAGTGTGCGCGGCATGGCCCGTCAATTGATTAAATGGACGGAAACCCTTCAACAAATACCACGTCTTGCCGAAAGTGACGCGTTGAAAGAAATCTTCGCTAAAATTCCGTTAGATCATCGTTCAGAATTTCCTCTCAGCGTACGATCAAAATACGATACGATGATAAAACAGCTCATGTTACTCGAAGAGCAAGAAGAACCGTCACAAGGTAGCAAACCTTATATTATCGGTAAAACACAAAAGACCAAAGAGCAGATCGAAGAAGAAAATCGTAAACGCGAGAAAAATCTCCGAGAAGCTTATCAAAAAGAAAAAGCTGAACGCAAACGTCTGCAACAAGAAAAGCAGAAAAATAAGCTCAAGTGGAGAAACGATCAGCAGAAAGCTTTTAATAAATTCGAAGATAAAAAGAAATCAAATCCCATTCACGATGTAAAAAACGTAGACGATGTGACCGAGATCGGTAAAACTAAAGAAAGTTCAAAAGTGAACGACCCTCCCGCAAATGATTCATCTCGACCAACGATTCATAACGCTGATTCCGATTCTGGTCCAGAGTTCGAAACTCCTAATGTGTCGGGAAACGAGCTGAGCGAATGATAAAAATCGTTGACCCTTCATTTCGCGACTTCTCGGGTTCCTATGAAATTAAAAATCGATTCGGTGAATACGAATTCGTCGGTGATAGTTTAGCGTATTATATGCAATTTAACGAAAATCAAATCGGTAATCGTCCGTATTTAAAAGAACAAATTAGTATGAACAGTTTAACTGAAATTTTGAAAAATACTAATTTCGAAAAGAAAAAATTTGTCGTATCTATCGGTCAATATGAGTTAAATCATTCTAGAAAACCGTATCATATAATCGAAAACGAATTAACTAACGTCATTAACGAATTATGTCGCAAAGGCGCTACGGAGATTATTATAGTATTTCCTATCGTGAAACCTACTGTAGCAGATGAAAAACGTGTAGCGTTACATCGTTATCTCGAATATCGTAAAATTTTCATCAAACAGACGTATGACGGTAAAGTTTATTTTTGGCGTCGACCCGCGCAATTTTTTATGAAATCGGAATCGATCAAAAACGAAGAATCGAAACTGTACGAAAGACCAGCCGCGGACGATCGCAATTATATGATACCGAAAATCGAAAATTTTAAATTCGTTCCGAAGCAAAATCGTTATTATTTAAAAAATTCCGTTTATCCTGAATTTTTAAAGATTATGCATAACGAATTAGATATACACGCGAAAAGACCGATACGAAAGATTAATTCGACTCCTTTTCCAGAATATATTGACCAAATACGTACGAAACGATTTGCGTCGCCGAACGATTCTGTTACGAATGTTAATTTCGAAAAATCGAACTCAGCGATATCAGATAACTCGTTGAATCAAGAGATACCCACCCTAACTTCGAATAATAATTCATCGTTACCGAATTCCGAATCTGTTCAGTTCATAGAACAGAAAAACGAATTACCCAAACAATCGGAAGTTCCAACCGAAAAACCGATCGCTGAAAAATTCGATTCTAATGCTACGATCGTAAATTCGAACTTCGATAAACTACCATCTGTATCGAACGTACCCATCACGAGTACGAAAGACAATTTATTGGTTGATTTAAAAACTAAATTAAATAAAATACTAGGTGAACCTAAAACGAAAAAACCTAGATACAAATCGAATAAAAAATCGAATATTTCTAACGCAACATCGAACGTTACGAATGATCAAGATTCAGTCGAGAAAATCGTAACGCAGAAACCGCATGAACGTATAGATAATATTCCACCTACTGTCGCAAATACTACCTCTGAAAGCGAAACAAGTAGTAGCGATAGTGACGATACTTCGAAATCGAAAATCGACTCTGACAGTCGAAAACAAACGAAATTCGAAAAAATGATTAATAATACTTGCGTAATCCCGATTAAAATTGGCGATGACGAGTATCCTGCTCAATTAGACACAGGAGCAGTGCCCAACGTAATTTCCCAAGCCACAGCTGAAACTTGGAAAGAAAAATACGGAAAATTTACTCGTTATATAAAAATACGTCAATCCGTTCAGCTGCGACTCGCAGATAATCGAATTATTGACACGCAAGGTGTTATGCTGCAAGTCACTATGACTATAGCAGGTATCGAGGTAAAAATTCCGTTTTACGTTATCGAAGGCGATATACATTCGTGTATAATAGGAAGAGTGTCGATGAATATCTTAGGTATTCAACCTATTTTGAGCGAAAACATCGCAACCATCCAACCTAGTTGGAAAAAACATGGTAGAACACTCAAATTCCTAAAACGCGATGAGGTTAAAAAATTTCGATTATTAGAATGCAAGCTTATGAATAATTTTGAAAACGAAACGAATCGTGTTATCAACAAAAACACAAAAGCTCCGCATTGGGCGACTTTAGACCTCGAAGACGAGGACGATGGCCCGAGTATTTTCAAAAAGAAATTGAAAAAGAACCTTCGCGATGCCTTGAACGAAAACAGAATAACTCAAGAGCAACACGATTTAGCTTATGAAAAGCTTATCGCGTATTGTGATATTTTTAGTCGATATCCCGGCAAATACACTGAACGTAAGGTGAGTTTCCGAATGAATCCGGGAAAAGCCTATGAAAAGTGTTGGACCGGTGAAAAATACAGACCGACTAAAAAGCTACTTCCAGCAATAAGACGTGCTGTGAAAGTGATGCTCGCTCTCGATATTATTCGACCTTCTAAGTCTACCTATCTGAATACGGTAGCACCCGTTGTCAAAAGCAACGGTGATATACGATTATGCTTAGCTGCGTTAGATCTCAATCAACACATACAGGCGCAACTTACGGAGCCGCCGACTGTTGAAAGCGTAATATTCGACACTGCAAATTGTAAATTTATTTCTACTCTCGATTTCGTAGCTGGTTTCTGGCAACTCGAGCTGGAAGAAGAATTTCGTAAATTCACCGCCTTTCAAATAGACGGGCAGGTTTATGAATTTAACCGTTTGCCCTACGGCGTGAAAACAGCTTCGAGTGAATTCATTGACATGATTAACGAACTTATTCCTGATCTCGAAGGAATTTCTAAATTTGTCGACGACGTCAAAGTTGCCAGCGAAACATTCGAAGAAAATCTGAATAAACTAACTATGATTTTCGATTTGATCCGCAAATATGGCCTACGTTTAAATCCGAATAAAACAGAACTCTTTAAAAACGAGACGAACCACCTCGGATTTGTAATTGGCCATAATACTATAGGCAAACAATCAAAAAAGATCGCCAAATTCGAGGATTTTGTAAAGAAACACTCGAATAAGAACGGCGAGTTCAAACTAAAATCCGTTAAAGAGATTCAAACTCTTGTTGGTCTCACTGGTCTGTACAAGAGGTTTATTCCTAAATATAGCCAGTTATTAGCACCGATTTATAAATTAACGGAAAAGAACGTCGAATTTAGTTGGGGTGAAGAACAGAAAAAAGCATTTACCGATTTATACAAAGCTTATCGAAAAAACTTTAAGCTAATGCCACCCCAACCAGGAGATTTATATCTCGAAACGCAAGCAAGTGACGACGCGATGAACGCGGTATTATATCAAAACATTGATGGTATTGATCAAGTAATTATGTTCACTAGTTTTGCATTTAAAGATCACCAGAAAAAATACTCGTTGGTAGATAAAGAAATGCAAACGCTAATCACGTCGATTCATAAACTCCAAATGTGGCTACATGGTAGAAAAATACATGTACGCTCTGATTTGAACGCGATTGTGAACAAATTCGAAAAATTGATACAAACACATCGTAAAGCAGCGTTCTGGATTACGGAACTAAGCGGTTACGATATTGTGTATGATATTCGACGCAAAATTAGCAAAAAGATGTTTGAAATTCAAGACCCTGATCTTACTCACTGTGAGGTAGATAAATCAAATTTAATTCTACCTGCTAAATTGATAAAAGAAGCCGAAGATAAACTTTTCGAAGCACTACGTAATATTAGTGAGTATCAAGATTTAGATCAGACGTGTATTAGTATTAAAAAATTACTCAAAGCCGATTATTCAAACGACAAAAAATTGCGAATGCGTCAAGAAACAAAAATGAAAAAATACGCGATTTCTCATACCATCGATGGTAAAGAATTATTAGTTCGTAAACTCGAAAATAATACGACAGTTCCTTGTCTCACTTCTCGTTTATTTAGAGACACTGTCGATCATTTACATTGCACATACGGTCACGTAGGAACGGAAAAGCTCGAATTGATATTTCGACGTATATATTATTTCCCTGGTTCTTTACGTTATATAAGGGAAATATGTAGTGCATGTGTAATCTGTAAAGTCAACAAAAGTTACACTATGCGAAAAGTGCTAGAGTACGCACAAATTGAATCGTACTCCATTGGAGAAATTATTTCTACCGATCTTTATGGTCCTATTTCCAGTGAACCTGACCAACCTAGATATTTGCTTGTAGCAAAAGATATTTTTACGTCTCGTGTTTGGATATCTCCATTGTTAGATATTAGAAAAAAGACAGTCACGGATGAAATGGAAAAAATCGTCACTGAGATAAAATCTCACAACGTTTCCATTAAAAAGATAATAACCGACAATGGAACTCAATTTTTGAGTGATACATGGAAAAATATGCTAATTAAACATGGCATAAAAATAGGTCATACTACCACCTACAATCCACAATCTTCGCTAGTGGAACGTACCATGCGCGTGATTGGCGATAAATTACGTATTAAAATAAATTCGTCATACGATCCGTATAAAACACATCACGGATGGCATGAGCACGTAAAGATCATTCAAGATGAAATAAATAACACTCCAACCCCCTTCGGAATAAAACCGAACGAAGCGTGGGGCAAAGACGATTCATTTGCTTGCAACATTCCTCAGAATATTAATTCTTTTGATTTCCGTCACGAACTAATTAAACTTCGTGAGAAAGAAAAATTCAACGACGTGGAATCTGTAACGTCAACTTATCTTCGCGAAATAAAGTTAGAAAACGACGATATTATAATAGACCGAGACGGCTACATTCGTATTACAGCCGACGGTGCTTGCTCCAGAAATGGTAAAAATGACTCAAAAGCTGGAGTAGGTATATGCTTTTCTCCTAACTCCAAGAAAAACATCTCCGAATCTGTATCAAGTGATAAATATTCGATCACAAATAATTTTGCTGAACTAATGGCAATAAAAATCGCTATGGAAATTGCCATTGAAAATGACTTTAAAAAAGTCAAAATATTAACAGATTCGAATTATGCTATCAAAGCTCTAAATACTACGGTAAATACTTGGTTAGCTAACAATTGGAAGAATTGTAAAAATAAAACCGTCATTCACGCTGATCTATTTAAAGCAATTCTCGAATTAAAAGATAAATTCGAAGCTATAGAATTTATTCATGTATATGCTCGAAGGCATGAATATACGAATATAATTGCCGATTCTCTCGCCAAAAAATCTGTTTATTCGGACGACGAAGAAAAACAGAAAGTCGAAGATATGTCTACGCGTCAAGTTGTTGAAAATTATATCCGTGATCGTCGAAAATTACTTCGTATCAGAGAAGAATACAATTTTAATAAAATACACGGAGACCCGACCCCTCTCGCAAACGGTGACCTAGTTATGATAACCGACCACCGTCTATCGTCATTTGACAGGGGCACGTCGGGAAAACTATATCCGAAAAGGTATGGTCCGTATGTTGTCACTCGTCGAGTAGCTCCGAATTGTTATCTACTCGAAAGCACATCTGATGATAAAGAAGAAAGAACTGTTAACATCAGACAGATCACACTGTTTTTATCAAAAGACCAACTCGAAAAAATTCAAAACGAAACTCCGTTAAAATCTGAATTCGATAATCGTTCTCTTGAACAGAGAATAAAGGAGTACCTTGAATTACAAGAAAACAGCGATTGCGATATTATGACGCAAGATAATCCTAAAAATATGATAAACGAGGTGGTACAGAAGAAACCATCCACCGTTAATCGAGAAATTGCTGAAACCTTGCGTGAACAAAGATTTATTAATCGTAACAAACGTAGAGACGAACTCGATAACGAAGCGATTCCTTCTACCTCTAATGCTCATATCAATAGTGACGAAATTCCTATCGAAGTACCAAAACGTAAAAGAGGTAGACCGCGTAAGAATTCTTTATTCGATCCGCCGAATACTATGTAGATAGTCGATGACGAAAATATTTCGTTCGGTACATATTCTGCAAATCGAAGCATTTACAAGATGTCGAATTTTTTGAAGATTGCGCTACGTTCAATCGTCGCTCAGATACCTAACCCAAGAAGGGGAGGGGTATGCGACGACGTTTCCTATTGAAACGGCCAACCTTACCACTTAGTTCCGTCGAGCTTATCTACTCGTTATTATTATTCGTAATCTATTAGACGATTTTATGTAATTCGTCTGTGTGATACTGTTAACGTATTAATTCTCGTATTTACTTCGATATTCATCTCGATAATATTTGTGTATATTGTCATCTCTTATTCGGACCTATTTTGTGTTAATTTCATTTGATACGTAAGTAATTACTATTTTACTACCTTACCGTACTATTTTACGTATAGTATTGTCTAGCTCGTTGATAATTCGAACTTATTATCTCATTATGCGTTTTACCAATAGAGTAGACTTATTGGGCAAGATGATGCGTGATCGTAAGTCATCGAACGACGATCAGTTACGTTCATCGGTTATTATACACCGTAAAGGTGAAAACAACTCAGACAGAAAGTCCTCGTTACGTAACGCTAATTTGTGCTAAATATCAACTAGAATTGTACTTTGGTCATTAGTAAAAAATACTATTGATCAAATGAAAATTTTACCCCATTTATTTAAGTAACCTGTTACTAATATATCACGTGATTCACAGGTAATGGCTTCGATTTACGTCGCGATTTGTAATTTTTGCGGCAATAACATCGCACTTCCCGCCGATGACGATACTAACAAATCGCTAGATGCTGTTTTTAATCGCTGTGGACATTCGTATCATTCCTGGTGTTTTAACAAAGCGTTATGTGAAGACATTGATTACATTAGACCAACTTGTTACGCTGTTCACTGCAACGAACCGTTAAATGATGATTATAAACGACGCTGCTTGGTTTCTGCCGCTCGCATCGATCTGAAATCGTCCATAACGGAAGATCGTATTAAATTAGTCGAATTAGAGAAGAAATTCAGACTAATCACCGTCGAAAATAATTCATTACGCAGCCAGCTGAGCGAATCATCCTTTTCTAATGCTTATCTCGCTACCCAAATAGCGATGGCCAACGCTAGCGCCGACCAGAGTAAGAACGAATATGACCGGTTAGCTCATATTGTTCGTCAGGTTAATCCCGAAATTTTCGATATGGCTTATGGAAGATCTCAACCGCCATCCAACGTCGATATACCACCATCGAACTTCTCAGTCGATGAAAGAATCGCTTTCCATGCTAGTCGTATACCTGGTAACGTAAAATTACTTTCTAGTGATAGTTTACGTACTCGTAATTTACCACCCGGCATACCCTCGACAGCGCCAGCAAAATATTCGGAAGAAATCGTGAGAAACACGTTGTCGCGTTCGTTACCAACCGAGTTGTTTGGAGATGCTAACATTCCTCCTGTTATTCGTCTTCGGGCTCCACCCGGTATACCGATTCCGCATTCGCTAATTCCTCCGACAAACGACGTTCTGCAAGAAGATGTTGAACCGACCTTAGGTCGAATTCTAGTTCAAAAATCGGATAAATCGGAAACGAATACTCATTGCGATGCGAGTGTATCTACTGGACCTCAAATTTCGAAAGGTCGTTCGAAACCAATCGCAAAACCGAGTCAGCCTTCCAGGGGCAAATGCCCAAACATGTTGCTATCGGACACCAACGCTATTCCTTCTACTTCGACAGGAATTAACAACGAGAATCGACACCGCTTCATTGATCATTTCCCGATTGTACATCGATTTGATTATCCAGATAAGAAAATATTTTCGACTTCCGAATTCGACAGTCATTTTGATAACCAATTTGATGATGCGTTTGTCGACGAGCAACACGCGTTATTGGAAGATTCTCAACGCCGTAACACCATTCCATACGTAAATAAGGAATCGACTCGCTATACTGTTACTCCAGAACGTAGAATAGTTATCAATGAGTTTAATTCGAAGAATACTTATCACCGTTCGAAGACGTATGGACCTTCGCCTGATCCGAAATTTTCATTTTCGGAAAAAGACATACGTGAACGTCCTTCGTTAGCGCACGAACGACTAGACGATGATCCTAGTCGATTCGCCGGTAAAAAACGTCAACATGACGATCTATACGATCAAATAAGTTCAAAGTCACGACGTTGTGATACAGATTCTGATCGTAAAGTCCATAATTCGGACGGGTATAACGACAAAGCTCGTATTAACCGCTTCAGTAAGAAAAAACCTTCGACTAAGAGGAATATTCCGATCGACAATTGTACTACCGAAAACACTATCAGTTTTAATAAAAAGTTCCAACTGCATATGTCGAGACATTTTCCAATTGGTAAAATACCTTGGGAACGACAGTTACACCGCGACGATATTGCTCCATTTAATCAAATTGACGGCATAGCCTTGAAAATGATTAGAACGAGAATTATTCAAAGTTCGACACCTGGATATTTTCTTGTAAAATGGCTACTAATCGGTGACGGTATAATATACAACGTACTTCAAAACGCAATTCAAGAAAGATCGTATGCTTCCGACCTAAATAATCTATATCGTACTATACGCGAAGAATATTTGGTGGTAGATCTCATTCAATCGTTAAGATTTTTTGATCGTATACCACGTCGCGTGATTTTAAATATCGGAACTACTGACCTCGCTTACCGTACCGAAATAAGTCAATTTCGACTTTACTACCGTCAACTTATATACGAACTTCGTAGTCGTGGTGCAGCGGATATTATTGCATTACCTCCTTCGAGACATCCCGATTGGGAAACTGATAGAGTGTCAATGATCGAAGTTCTTACTGAAACTTACGAAATTCCTGAATTTACATATCGTTACTTGTCCGACATGGACAAACTTTTTTCTACTTTAAGAACCCCTGAAAGATTATTACGGGTAGTTCGTTATTTCTCTCGTGAGACTAGAATATTTCTGCGTCAACTTCGTTTGACTCTAGAAGCGGAAACTCGCCGCGAGGCCCAGCGTTTGAATTTACGAGTGCCGAATTGTGTCGCGAGACGTATCGCCGACGATATTCGTGACGGCCGTTATGTACCTGATTATGACGCTATAGCTCGTCCACCTCAGCCACCTATCGACAATCATCCCATACATGTCATCATCGACAATATTCAGGAAGAGGTATGGGATGAAGATGTTCAAATCGTTGACTGCGAAGATTATGACGTCGATATGTCATCTGACTGATTTCGTCCTAATTAATATTTATTGTGTAGATGTCGACGATACTTTGTTATTATATTATCGATTTACTTACCGTTAACGCGTCATAGTATCATTAGATACTAATATTTTACCTGGTTTTGTCTTACCTTCATGTGTGAATATTTCACCATGCGTTTACCCTGCGTTACAATACTTATATACGTATATTTTTTTTCTCTTCTCTGTTTTGTACATTATTTGTGGTTGTCTAATAATCATTTCTTTTCAGCAACGTTATACTGTTGTTCATGCAACAAAAAAATAAAAGATTGTTGTTATCTAAATTGAAAAGATATTTATTCAAAATTGATCACATTAACAGACATGAACAACAATTTTGGCATTTATTTAAATTTTTCTAGAAGGAGAAATTTTGGCTTGATTCTCCATTTTGTTTTAAATAGCGTATGCTATTTTCAAAATTTATTTTGTTCTTTTCGTTTACCGAAGTTGTATGTATATTATTTACTTGTATGTTTCCACCTTCATACTCGCCGCAGGGGCACGCTCTTATTACATGGATTGTTTTTCACCGCTTACCACTGGATTTCGTCAGCTATTGGAGCACGTTTCAAACTCCATGTTATCACATTTACGCTATATTGGATATCATCGAATTGCCACGAAGAAAATTTTTTTTTTTCCCTCATTTGTACTTTGTTTCCCATCGTATTTTCGCATTCTATAAATTCCGTATGTGAACTTTGTACATATATATATATTTTATCATTTCACCCACCCCGGTATAATATCAAAATTTACTCGTGTGTTATGTTATAAGCGATTGCCATATTATTATATTGCATTTTTTTTCACTTATATTTGCATTTTATATTTTGTCTCGTATTTTTGGCAATTCGCGAATATTTTGGTCATTCCATGGGAATCTTGTTTAAACACAGTTTTGTGTACGCTCACCCATTTATCCGTTATGGATATTGTTTATTGTTTACCACCCTTCATCCATTATGAAGTGGTGTGTTTTGCTCTCTGTCACATCCTATTAATTTTGGGATTGTGTGACACCCTTTTGTGTTTGTGAGTTTGTACCTTGGTACTTCTCACCTCTAAAATTTTCTTTTTCTTCTACTCGTTTATTGTGAGATAATTCGGTTGAAGGATGTGCATAATGCACATGTTTACCAAATTATTCTTTTTCGGCCCTCCATTATCGCCTTCCGCTATTTTTCTTTTTGTTGTTTGGTGCAGGTGTGCCTTGTGTTCGTGTTTTTCAGTTCCGTTTACCTTCATACCACTTGTAAAAGGGTGGTGCGATGTGGATGGACTGGGGCACGGCACTGGGGCACCTGTACTCTCTAAATTCGCAATGTCGCACCTTCCTCGTCAAAGCATAGGGGGCAGGGGGCGGGGGTCAAGTAGCACCTACGGGTAGAATGCTGTTTTCCTCCCTAGGGCTGTGCTTTCCCTTGGGCGGCGACAGGAGCTTGTCTCTTGGTAAAGCTCAGGGGGCATATGTCATAGGGAGGTTTGGCCCTCGTCTCCGGTGCGACACTGCGTCGGAGGCGATAAGCCTAC